>JAVHYY010000100.1:0-80000 GCA_035221665.1 Okamejei kenojei
GAGACCAATAATAAAAATGTTTTTTGTCTTCTCTCTATAGGAATACCACTTTTAAATGAAGTAAGTGCCAGTGTCCACTAGGATTAAGCTGCAGGCAAACAGGTCCTTTGATGTAATTTGTTAACTTTTTTTTCTCTTTAGGATATACTGTACTAGTCACGATTTCTGACACTATTTGGAGCATTGTGAATAGTTTTGGATCCCATAACTGAGGAAGGATGAGAGGAGGTTTACGGGAATTATCCCAGATTGGCTTAATATATGATGAGCGTTTGAAGACACTGGGATGAGGAGGGACATCATTGAAACTTACCAAATAGTGAAAAACCTGGATAGAGTGAATGTGGAGAGGATGTTTCCACTAGTGGGAGAGTCTAGAATCAGAGGCCGTGCCCCCAGAATAAAAGGACATATGTTTAGAAAGGAGATGAGGAGGAATTTCTTTAATCAGAGGGTGGTGAATCTGTGGAATTCATTGCCACAGACGGCTGGGGAGGATGTCAATGGGTATCTTTAAGACAGATCTGGCCAGATTCTTGATTAGTACGGGTGTCAGGGGTTATGGGGAGAAGGAAGGAGAATGGGGTTGACCTTGGCCTCTACAGCTTTCTGTGGTAACCACCCTCTGACCAAAGAAAAGTATATGGAATTTGTGTGTGTGTGTGTGTCAGAGTGATGTACATATGTGTGTGGAAGGTTGGGTAAGTATAATATAATAGATTTTCTCATCTGTTTTCTGTGCATTTTTATCATTGATAAACAACATAGGTAGGCACTCTATCTGTTAAGTAGGGCATTATACTGCCAATACTGATGCAATAATGATAACATAACATGTTCAATTTCACAATAACTCTGGTTCTCTGTAATCTATTCAACATTATTCTGCACCATGCAGTATATACTGTATCTAATCCTGGATGGGTTGGGCGGGACTCCAATGCACATAATCTTGGTAGGATTGTCCTTCTGTATGCCATATTAATGTATTCATTTCTTGGAAATGCTGCAATTGTGGTGTGGCGGCGCCTATCGGCAGCGGCTCGACGACATACCGTCTGTTTTTAAAAAAATGTTTTGTCTTGTTAAATGTATGTCTTGAGTCTAGTTTTTATTATTTTTTCTTTAGCTGTGTATATGTGGGGGGGGGGGGTGGGTGTGGGGGAAATCGTTAGTCTCTTCCCTGTACGCTGGAATCGCGGGGTTTAAAGGAATCGGAGCGGGGCCTAACATCTCCCGGCGCGGCTTAAATGGCCACGGGACTTACCATCGCCTGCCGGGGGCTTTAACATCGGGAGCCCCAGTTTGCCTCGACGCTGCAGTTGGACTGCTGGATCGCGGGAGAAGAATAAAGGGAAGAGATAAGACTTTTGCCTTCCATCCCAGTGAGGAGGTGTTGGAGATTCACTGTGATGGATGTTTGTGTAAACTGTGTTAAGTGTGGATCTTGGGTTTTTTTGTAATGTAAGACTGTAAAAAATGCAATTTTGTTCAAACCAAGCTGTTTGAAAGACAAATAAAGGCATTCTGTTCTAAATAGAACAAATTAGATTCTGATATTATAAACTTCATATGGGATTATAAATCACACAGAATTAAAAAAAAAAACACTTGTGTAAATCTAAAGAATCAGGGGGACAGACACTCCCTAACTTACTAAAAGGACATTATTGCCATAGAGGGAGTGCAGAGAAGGTTCACCAGACTGATTCCTGGGATGTCAGGACTGTCTTATGAAGAAAGACTGGATAGACTCGGTTTATACTCTCTGGAATTTAGGAGATTAAGAGGGGATCTTATAGAAACTTACAAAATTCTTAAGGGGTTGGACAGGCTAGATGCAGGAAGATTGTTCCCGATGTTGGGGAAGTCCAGGACAAGGGGTCACAGCTTAAGGATAAGGGGGAAATCCTTTAAGACCGAGATGAGAAAGACTTTCTTCACACAGAGAGTGGTGAGTCTCTGGAACTCTCTGCCACAGAGGGTAGTTGAGGCCAGTTCATTGGCTATATTTAAGAGTGAGTTGGATGTGGCCCTTGTGGCTAAGGGGATCAGAGGGTATGGAGAGAAGGCAGGTACGGGATACTGAGTTGGATGATCAGCCATGATCATATTGAATGGCGGTGCAGGCTCGAAGGGCTGAATGGCCTACTCCTGCACCTAATTTCTATGTTTCTATGTTTCTAACTTATTATTGGGCAGTGAATATTAAAAATATAATCTACTGGTTGGACAGTTCTGCCCAACAGGTAGATTGGATAAGAATGGAGAAAGAGGATTGTTCCCCTTATAATGTAGGAGCGATCCTTCTTTCCCCGATAAAACTGAACAATGTAATATACAAGAAAAATCCAATTATTCATAGTATAATATGAATTTGGAAACAAATAAAATTAACTTTAAAATTAAGAAAATTATCGCTTCTTTCTCCAATAGCTAATAATCCCTCATTCAAACCATCCATTATTGATAAAATGTTTATCCATTGGGAAAGAATAGGAATTAAAATGATGGGAGATATGTATGAAATGGGAAAACTTTTATCATTCCAACAATTACAACTAAAATATAATTTGAAAAGTAATCAATATTTCAAATACCTTCAAATTCAAGATTATTTGAAAAAGTATATACAAGGATATCAAACTTTAACCCCAGATCTACTGGAGAAAGGAATGAATAGAAAGGCAGAATCAAGCAATTTAATATCTTACTTAAATAATATAATTCTAAATATAGAAACACCAACGACAGAAGCAATTAGAAGAGACTGGGAACAAGAGTTATTGATAACAATTCCGAACGATAGATGGGATAAAAATTTATTATATGTAAACAAATGTTCAATGAATGTAAGACATAACCTAATTCAATTTAAAATTTTACATAGATTATAGTATTCGAAAACAAGACTGAATAAAATATTTTCAAATGTTTCCCCCATCTGCGACAAATGTCTAACTCAAATCGCCACTATAGCACATTCCTTTGGCTCTTGTACAAAACTGTATACATTTTGGAATGAAATTTTTGGAATTTTTACAAAACTACTTAACACAAAATTGAACCCCAATACCGAATTGATTATCTTTGGATCAATGGAAGAGGGAAATAAACTAACTATATTCCAAGAAGCTTTTCTTAATTATGGTCTAATAACAGCGAAAAAACTTATACTTAAATTTTGGAAAAACGCACCTACGCCAACATTCAAAATGTGGATCTCAAACATGTCAGAAACGCTACATCTTGAAGAAATGTGATTCCTCTTACTACAATTCTTAAAGATTTGGTCTCCGTTTATCAACTTTATACAAGCATATGGTGCAACATAACATAACCTTAGAAATTAAATGGTTTAGAACTGGGTGACGGATGGGCAAAAATATGAGATAGGTAGATCTCTCCTAATCTCTCTTTTCTTTTTACATTTTCCTTTTCTTTCAATCTTTTAACTTCTCACTTCTGTCCTTTATTTTTTTTTGTTTTCTGTTTCTACTCACTTGTCTATCTATTCCGACACTCTTTATTTCTTTTTTCTCTCACTGTTCTTTTATTATTGAACCAAAAGTATGAAGTTGTACAAGAATGATAATATGTATTTATGTATTAGGTACTTAATTACCAGACTACTGTACTTACTTCTAATAAAAATAAACAAACAATAGAACAAACCTACAATAGAAAAAGGTTCAAAGTGCTGGAGTAACTCAGCATCATCTCTGGAGAAGCTCATGGACAAGCAACCTTGAAGGGTCCCAACATGAAATGCTGCCCATCCATGTACTCCATAAATAGTGCCTGACCCACTGTTACTCCTGCACTGTGACCTTTTTGCAGCATCTGCAGTTCCTTGTGTCTAAGTCCACAATGGAGCAGTGTTAAACTTCTAATTCAACAATGCACTTTTTTGAGGTCTTTCCATTTTCACAATATGTCCAATAACTGAATCATACATGATTCTGAAGAAGGATCTTGACCCGAAACGTCACCCATTCCTTCTCACCTGAGATGCTGCCTGTTTCGCTGAGTTACTCCAACATTTTGTGTCTACCTTTGAATCATACATCCATCCACCAAGTAATCATCCACTGTTGGATATAGGCCTGGATTGAGGTGTGTAATTGCAGCCTTCTTTCTGGTACTACTTCTGTTTTACTAGTTTATTGTCACGTGTACTGATGTACAGGGTAAAGCTTTTGTTGCCTGCTAACCAGTCAATGGAAAGACAATCCCTGATTACAATTGAGCCATCCACAGTGTCAAGATACATGGTAAAGGGAATAACGTGAGTAATGTTTACTGCAGGAAAATGTCCAGTAACGTCCATTCAAAGATAGTCCGAGGGTCTTGAATGAGGTTGATAGTAGCTCAGGACTGCTCTCTAGTTGTTGGTGGATTGGTTCAGTTGCCTGATAACAGCTTGGACTAAGTAACTGGGATTGAACTACTGTGAATGTGTGATCGATAGTCAGCATGGACTCAGTGTGTTTCCATGCTGTACCTCTAACCAACACTCCCCACCCCACTACATCCTCCCTCCCCCATCGTCCTCTCACCTTTGATGCTGAAGGCAGTAGTCTACTATGATGCATTCATTTCCAAGACTTTCATGCCATTAATCTCCGCACTCCATCAGTATGCCTTCCACCCTCCAACACTTCCCGGGCACTCGGATCCAAGGCTCTGCAACATTACAATGTGATTTATCGCCTTCTCCCCATCGCTTTCTGAATCTCGTGTCGTGAGCTTTGCCCCACCTCACTCCAAGCTCGGTACTCTGGTTGCAAAAACAACAAAGTTTCCATCCAAGATTAATGCCACTTCAGTCGCTAATATATTTTATTCACAGATTGATAAATGTATTTAATGGTCTCTGAATGAAACACACCCACAGACTCAAGGGTGGATTGAAGCTAGGAGTCCAATTAAAAAATCAAAATGCAATTCTAATAGTCCATCTCGGCTCTCATAAGAGGAATTTGAAATTTTGGTTCTCTGAGGGTTAGGGTATTATTTTTCATTACTTCTACTCATCTGTTTGACACTCTGGGCAAATGGAGAGAGAAAAAAAAACGCTTCAGAGATCTTCATTGGTAAGAAAGCTGTTAGAAGCTGAGTTATTGTCTTTGAAATGCGTTACGGCAGGACTCTGCGAAGAGGCTTTGTCTCAGCTGCTTCATTTGTTGGTGATTTTTCATCTTAAATAACCCAATCTACAAAGAAAGCTGAGGTGTAAATTTATGCCATTTTTTATTTCACAGGACATAAATTTCTCTCTGGCACACAGTGTAAGTAGACTTGTTTCAGCTAATGGGCTGTCATCCTGTGTGAAATCTGACTCTCACTGTTTGTCATCATCTCATTTTTGGCTCAATCACTGCTACACTCCTTTGGAATGAGACAGAATTCACCCCGTCCCCAAATGGTCCGATTAATTGACTGGATTTTCAAACATGTCAGCCGGTGTGATAACGTGTTGCTTACCAGCCCCAATAGCATCACTTGAGGACACCGTTGCTTTTGTGTGCCAGCAGAACAGCCTGCTGCAGCCTAATGTTACACAGCCTGATGCAGCCTCACTGCCCAACTCAGTGTTGGTGCTGCCAGCCATTACCAGCCTGATTTAGTTTAGTATTTAATTTAGAAATACAGCGTGGAAAGAGGCCCTGCAGCCCACTGAGCCATAAGTTCATAAATTCATAAGTTATAGTAGCAGAACTAGGCCACTCAACCCATCAAGTCTACTCCGCCATTCAATCATGGCTGATCTAATCATGGTTGATCTTTCCCCTCAACCCCTTTCTCTTGCCTTCTCCCCATAACCCTCGTCCGCGTCAACCAGCAACCCCCACAAACTAACACTATCCTATACACACTAGGGAAAGTTTACAATTTTACTGAAGCCAATTAACCTACATACCTGCATGTCTTTGGAGTGTGGGAGGGAACGGGAGCACCCGGAGAAAACTCATGCAGGTCACAGGGAGAATGTACAAACTCCGTACTGACAGCACCTGTAGTCAGAATCAAACCCGGGTCTATTACTGCGCCACTGTGCCACCCCTGGTCAGCAATAGGCTATCTGGTCAGCATCAGGCTGCCACTGCTAATCCAATACCAGACATAAAGTAGAGCGGCGCCACAGTGGCGCAGTGGCAGAGTTGCCCAGGTTCGGTCCTGAACACGGGTGCCGTCAGCAATTAATGGCGTGACCCTTATCAGCATTGATCCACGGAGGGACAGAGTGGTAAAGGAAGCATTTGGAACGCTTGCTTTCATAGGTCGGTCATTGAGTATAAGAGTCAGGAAGTCATGACCTTGGGTGCTGTCTGTGTCTCTGGGTGCTCCGGTTTTCTCCAATCTCCCAAAGGCATACAGGTTTGTAGGTGAATTGGCTCTGTAAATTGCCGTGAGAGTGTAAAGGGTGGATGCATGGAACTAGTTCGAATGGGCAATCGATGTTCAGCGTGGACTCGGTGGGCCATAGGTCCTGTTTCCATGTTGTAACTCTAAACTAAACTAAAACTAAACTAAACCACTTGGCGCAGTGCTGACAAATACCACATTGTCTAGCCAGTATATTGCTTAATTTAGGCTGCAGCCATAAATCATTTGTTGTTGTTATACTTGTGCCAGTATTATATTGTCTTACTTCACTGCTCTTACCAGCTAAGGTAAGGCCTTCTGGCTAATGCATGTACTGTTGTCTATGAATGCTCCATCCTTGTTAAGTTTAGTTTACTGGTCTTTATGTAATTTTCTGTGCCATCCATACTTCATGCTGTGTTATTGGGGCCTAATTGTCCTTTTCCCACCCCCAATAAAAGGACACATAGTGCTGGAGTAAGGTCAGGCAGCTTCTCTGGAGAACATTGGTCGGTAACGTTTTGGGTCAGAACCCTTCTTCAGACTGAAGTTACTCCAGCACTTTGTGTAATCCAGCACCTGCAGATCCTTGTTTCCACATCTCACCCTGGATACTTTGCTTTTTTAGCTATCATCAGTTCCCTATGTTCAAGCAGTCTTTTAACTTACCTAGACATCTCAGCAAATTTGGACAGTAGCCAGACAATGAACAATGCAAACTATTATTTTACCTAAGATGGACACACAGTGCTGGAGTAACTCAGCGGCTCTGGAAAGGATGGGTGATGTTTCGCGTCGGACCCTTCTTCAGACTGAAAGTAGAGAGGAGGGAACTGGAGGTATGAAAAGGCCAGAATAAAGTAGGGATGGGCAACAGATGACCAAGGAAGGTTGGAGCCCATAATGGCCCATTGTTGGCTGGGGAAGAGGTGATAATGAAGGGGTACAAGGAACAGTGGGACTAGTAGGACACCTAGTGTGGGGGAGAGGGAATGCAGGGGTTATTTGAAATTAGATAAATCAATGTTCATAGCACTGGGTTGTAAACTGCCCAAGTGAAATATGAGGTGCTGTTCCTCCAATTTGCATGGGGTCCAGGACAGAAAGGTCTGTATGGGAATGGGAAAGGGAGTTAAAATGTTTGGCAACCAGGAGATCGCATAGACCAAGACGGACTGAGCGAAAGTTTTCAGCGAAACAATTGCCCAGTCCGCCCTTGGTCTCGCCAATATATAGGTGCTCACCCTGAAAACATTGGATAAAACGGCTTCTGCAGTTCCTTTCTACACTATCTATTTACCTGATGGTGTTTGCCCGCTATCACACAGAATTCTCTGTGAGGCATCCTTTAAAGGAGATGTGTTGGGCAAGGTTTTACACTTGTGAGTGGTGAGTGCACAGAATGAGCTGCTGGGTTTGATGGCGGAAACATATACGATAATGGAGTTTCAGTGTCCTTTAGATAGACATGGGGCTATGAGAGGAATTGAGGGAAATGCATCACGTGCAGGCAGAGGAGGTTAGATTAATTTGGGAATGTGTTCTGAACGATTATTGTGGAATGAAGTGTCTGTTCCTGAACTATACTGTTCAATGTAAAGGAAGGAACTGCAAATGCTGGTTTAAACCAAAGAGAGATGCAAAGTGCTGGAATAACTCAGCGGGTCAGGCAGCATCTATGGAAAGGATGGGTGATATTTCGGGTATGTAACCCTACTTCAGACTGAGTCAAAATATGAAAGGCTGAAGAAGGGTTCTGACCCGAAACATCACCCATCCTTTTTCTTCAGAGATGCTGCCAGATCCGCTGAGTTACTCCAGCACTTTGTGTCTGTACTGATCTATGGTTTATGTAAATCCATGACTGACATTGTTTCAAGTCTAAAACTGTAAAACCTGTTAAACTGTAAAAGAAGAATTGGATCATTTCTGTGAAATGAATGGATATTTGCTTTGTCCTTTAACTTTGCCAGCCGTTCAGAGACAACAACAAATGATTTATCGCTGCTGAACTAAATTAAGAAACCCCATTGCATTGTGTGTTTTATTTCATATTTTGACCTACTGTGAAGCTAGCTGGCTCGAAAATCAACTCCAAAAGATTGTGTAGAAAGGAACTGTACATGAGAAAATGCCAGTCTGAAGAAGTTCCTACCTGAATTATCACCCCTCCTTTATCTCCAGAGATGCTGCCTTACCCGTTGAGCTACTCCAGCACGTTGTTTTAACTCCAAAACATCATCAGATTTGCTGTTTTGAAAAATACAGGCCTACCAATGGTATTACAAATGGAACAAATTTCATGCAATGCTGTGGCTTTATAAGGAACTGTTCAGACCAGAGCATTGTGAGCAGTTTGGGGCCCCATATCTGAGGAAGGATGTGCTGGCATTGGAGAGGGACCAGTGGAGGTTTGTGAGAATGATCACAGGAATGATTGGGTTAACATATGATAAGCAATTGAAGGCACTGGGTCTATATTCCCTGGAGTTTAGGAGGATGGGGGAGGGGGGGGCTTATTGAAACTTACCGAATAGTGAAAGGCCCAGATAGATTGAATGTGGAAAGAATGTTTCCACTAGTGAGAGAGTCTAGGACCAGAGGCCATAGCCTCAGAATAAAAGGACGTATCATTAGAAAGGAGATGAGAAGGAATATTTTTAGTCAGAGGGTGATGAATCTGTAGAATTCATGGCCACAGACGGTTATGGAGGCCAGGTCAGTGGATATTTTTAAGTTGGAGATTGACAGATTCTTGATTAGTAAGGGTGTCAGAGGTTATGGGGAGAAAGCAGGAGAATGCAGTAGGGAGGTAAAGATAGATTAGCCACGATTGAATGGTGGAGTAGACTTGCTGGTCCGAATGGCCTAATTCTGCTCCTAGAACCTACGAATTTACAAATTTATGAACTAATTCCAAACCTTTGTCAGATTTGCTGTTTTGAAAAATACAGGTCCACCAATGGTATTACAAATGGAACTAATATCATGCAAATCTATTATGTCTGAAAAATGTTGTGACCCGAACTGTCCCCTATCCATTCCCTTCACTGATGCTGCCTGACCCATTGAGTTATTCCAGCACTTTGTGCTTGGCTCAAGATTCAGTACCTTTTGTAACACTCCTTGATCCCCCTGCATCTCCAATTCTGGCCTTGTAGACGTTTCTAAACTTTAAAACTCGGAATTGAAGTCTGGGAATCGAGGACAGCTTATGACTCACTGACTGAACAGGACAGCCTAATTTCTGCTCAGTGCTCTGAGTGGCTGAACAGATATTATTTTCTGGTGGACTCGTGACTTGGGTGAGAGACATCTAATTTATTTCCATGCTCTTATTTAATATGATAGATGAATGTTGAGGCTCAGCAAACAGCAATGTATCATCACATAGTCACTTCCTCTTTTCAGTGTTCTGTCTACCATATCCAAGTGAATACTGCAAAGTTAAGAAGATTTTTTTCCCCATATAAACATGATAAATTACTGCTGCACATTGCCACTGGTTAGTCTGAAACTGCATGGATTTTATTATTAATGAATTAATTAACTAAACATTTCACTGCAGGAAGAGTGACCCAATGTTGAATTGTAAAATATATTGAGACAAGAAGTGGAACACACATAATTCGCAGTCTCCTTGCTTGGTGGCACTGCTATGAAATGCCAGGAGTATCTCTCCCACGAGCTGAAGTTGAACATAAGACATAAAACAGAACAGTACACCACAGGAACAGGCCCTTCGGCTCGCAAAGTCTGTGTCGAACATGTCAAACAGGATGTCAAGACTAATTCATATCTACCTGCATATGATCCATATCCCTCCATATCCATGTGCCTATCCAAGTCTATTAAATATCACTATTGTATCTGCTGCCCCCACTACCACCCCCGGCAGAGCATTCTAAGCACCCTTCACACTCTGTGTAAAAAACGTGTCCTGCACATGGTCATAGAGTCGTAGAGTCATACAGCGTGGAAACAAGCTCTTTGGCCCAACTTGCCCACACCGCCCAACATGCCACATTAATACAAGTCTCACCTGCCTGCATTTGGCACATCTATATAACTAAAGTCTTATCTTGACCACTTCCTGTCTGCACTGAATATTGATTTTAGATAAAACGCTACCATATATCGTTATGATTTTTGGCCATCTTACTCACAATCCTCCTCCGCCGAGGCAGCCCCGAGGATTTTTCCGATCGATGAAAAATAAAAAAGTTATGAATGTATAATAAATCTTGAGATTAGCTGATTGGTCCTCTCGCCTGTCAATCACCATAATGAAGGTAACGTCCCTTCCGGGGAGGGGCAGGACTATAATATCCCGAATGCCTGGATGTGAGTCAGTCAGTCTGGAAGATTGCGAGGCAGAGGCCATGTACTTGCAATAAATGTGATTCTGCTGTGAGTCAACTGAACTGTGAGTCTGCAATGTACTTGCAATAAATGATTTGATAGCCCTTAATGAAAATAAAATGACTTGTTTGACACGCCCTGTGCTTGAAACTGAAATGGCAATGGAAATGAAATGAAATGAAAAGGAGATGAATTGTTTGGCCTGCCCTTTGCTTGAAACTGAAATGGCAATGGAAATGAAATGAAATAAAAATGTGTTGAGTTGTTTGGCCTGCCCTGTGCTTGAAATTGAAATGGAAATTAGTTGTTTGGCCTGCCTGAAACCACTTATTCCAGCCCACAAGGCCCCTATTAGCTGCCGAACTAAGTCCCTTTTGCCCAAAATGCCCGTATTAGCCCAGGAAGAGCATTTTGGCCCAAAAGGCCCATGCCAGGCCAGGTAAAGTCCAGAAAAAGTGCCTTTCACTGTGATTTCACTCAGATTTTTTTTAAAGAGTCCCTTCAGCCCATCAGGCCTGTACTCGCCCAGGATGAGTCCCTTCGGTCCATCTGTAAGTATTCCCCCTGCAAGTATTAAACCTCACCTCAGTATTTTTCTTCCTCCCTTCATTGGCTCCCTGTGAGATCCAGGCCAGGATAGACTTTCATCCTTCATTGCTGTGATCCACAGAAATAGGTGAAAAATACCTAAAATTGATTCTTCACCCTCTCCTCCTTCTCTCTCACAGAGTCTCTCACCTGTTTTGGGCAGAAATTCTGGCAGTTTCTGAGCTGCCAGCCCACCAGCCCTGAGTGACTGAGCTGCCAGCCCGTCAGGCCTGAGTGACTGAGCTGCCAGCCCTCCACACCTGAGTGACTGAGCTGCCAGTCCACCAGGCCTGAGTGACTGAGCTGCCAGCCCACCAGGCCTGAGTGACTGAGTTGCCAGCCCACCACGCCTGAGTGACTGAGCTACCAGTCCCAGAATCCATATGGCCCACAATGTCCATTCTAGCCCTCTGGAAACCAGTACATTCGGTCCACAACACCCATGCTAGTGCTCCAGAAAGCCCCCCCCCCCCCCCACTGGCCACCAATATTGGAATTGGTGGAGAGGTGGAATATTGCATTCGGGGACCAGTCCTCCCATGTGAACATGGGACCCAATGGGTCCCACTTAGTCTAGTATCCCTCTAAACCTATCTTATCCATGTACTTATCTAATTGCTTCTTAAAAGTTGTGATAGTATGCGCTGTAAACATCCCCCACAAACTTTGCCTTTTTTACATTCACAAGCTATACCCACCTGTATTTGATATTTCCACCCTGGGGAATAAGGTTCTGCCTGGCTATCCTAGCTAAGCCTCTCGTTATTTTATGTACTTCTGCCAGGTCTCACCTCAACCTCCAGCGTTCCAGAGAAACAAAATCCAAGACTGTCCAACCTCTCCCTGTAGCTGATACCTCCTAATCCAGGCAGTATTCTGGCAAATACAAAAGAAAAACAGAAAATATTGGGGAGCCAATATTTTGTACTGCTGTACCACACCATATTGTGAAATATTGCACATCCCGACTTGACTTGACGTTTTTCTTGCCGTTATTATTTGTTGTTATTATTTATCTGATACGTTGGAGCTCCGCTCGGGCAGTGCACCTGAAATTTGGTTGTATGTATTTACAATGACAATAAAGTGTATTATTATTATTATTATTATTATTATTATTATTATTATTATTATTATTATTATTATTATTATTATTATTATTATTATTATTATGTGTGTAAATGGTGGGATATGAAAGAGGAACACAAACCAACCTCCCTTCCATTAACTCCACCTACACTTCACGCTGTCTCAGCAAGGCCACCAGTATAATCAAGGACGTGCCACACCCCGGTCACTCCCTCTTCTCCCCTCTCCCGTCAGGCAAGAGGTACAGGTGTGAAAACGCACAGCTCCAGATTCAGGGACAGTTTCTTCCCAGCTGTTTTCGGGCAACTGAATCTACTATCTAGAGAGCGGTCCTGAATCTACTATCTACCTCATTGATGACCCTCAAATTAACTTTAATGGGACTTTACTGGGCATTATCTTGCTCTAAATGTTATTCCCTTTATTCCCTTTCTCATGTGTCTGTACACTGTGGATGTCTTGATTGTAATCATGTATCGTCTTTCCTCTGACTGTTTAGCATGCAACAAAAAGGTTTTCACTGTACCTCGGTACATGTGACAATAAACTAAACAAAACAAAAATGAAACTAAACTGAATAAACTAAACTAAACTAAAGAATGGCTTGATTTCTCCCTCTCCTACCATCATAGATATTCTTTTTATCCAATTTATTTCCCCTCTACCTTCTCTGCAATTGTACTCATACAGAACAAAAACTGGCCCATCAGCCCAACTAGACCATACCGATCTCAGTGCCCTGTCATTGCTTGTTCCGCCCGCCCATATCTGGCCCATATCCCTCTAAAATGTTTATATCTGTCTACCTGTCCCAATGTGTTTTACATGTTGTTATAATGCCTGCCTCAACTACCACTTCTGGCAGTTTCGTCCTAGCACTCTCTGCATGAAAAAGTTGCTTCTCAGGTTTCTATTAAATCTTTCTCCTCTTACCTTAAACTAATTGTCCTCTGCTTATTAATTCCTTGATATCCCTTCTCTGGATAGAATCCTCTAATTCATCCTATCTATTTTTTACAGAAAGTTAACTGGCTTTTCTCTCTCTGTTCCAAAGAAGGGTCTTTAATCCAAAACATTAGCTCGGTTTCTCTCTCCCCAGATGCTGCCTGACATGCTGAGTGTGTCCAGCATTTTCTGCTTTTGCTTCAGATTCATTGGGAGGGCAAGTGGTCAACTGATTTGATGCAAACCAGGATCTGTGTGATCATGATGAACAATTAGTTAAACTCAAATTTGAGAACTTTGTAAGTCTGCTAACTACATTTCTCTACTCCTAAAAGACAATTGCAATAACAGGACTCCCAACATATTCCTGAAATTGAAGACTATTTAATACATAGTCATGTAGTCATACACCGTAGAAACAAGCCCTTTGGCCCAACTTGCCTGCACTGACCAACATGTCCTATCTACACTAGTTCCCCCTGCCTGCATTTGGCTCATATCCCTCTAAACCTGTCCTATCCATGTACCTGTTTAATTGTTTCTTAAATGTTGCATTAATCCCTGCCTCAACTACCACCTCTGGCAGCTCATTCCACACACCCACCAAAGATTCATATTAAATCTTTCCCCCATCACCTTAATCCCATGTCTTCTGGTTCTTGATTCCCCTTGGAAGCGTCTACCCAAAAATACCTGGGACAATTTGATTGGCTACCCCATCATCCTCATCCTCTTGGCCTGCTAAGAGACCTTGAACTGCTTGATGTAGAAATATTTTATATTGAACTATTAGTCCAACAACATATCTTGATGGGAAGGAAGTTTCTGATTCATAGCAAATTGAAAGATTAATGGATGGGTCTTGAACTTATGATAATTCTGTTGTCTACCATTGGGGATGGAACCAAGCACACCAATGTCATCTTCTTTACTTATACAAATACAAGAGACTGCTGATAATGGAATCTTGAGATAAAAACAAACTTCTGGAAGAACTGTAAGCGAGTGGCACAGTGGCATTGCGGTAGAGTTGCGACCTCACAGTACCAGATACTTGGGTTCGATCCTGACTGTGGGTGCTTGTGGTACGGAGTTTGTACATTCTCCCTGTGACTGCGCGGGTTTTCTTTGGGTGCACGGTTTCCTCACACACTCCAAAGATGTACAGGTTTGTAGGTTAATAGGCTTTGGTAAAATTGTAAATTGTCCCTAGTGTGTAGGATAGGGTTAGTATACAGGCACAGACTCAATGGGCTGACGGGCCTGCTTCCGCGCTGTATCTCTCCAAAGTAATGTCTAAAGTCTAAATTCAGCAGGTCAGACAGCATCTGTGAAGGTAAATTTTATTGTGTATCAAATCATGAGGGGAATAGATAGGGTGAATGGACAAGGCACTTTACCCAGAATAGGGGAATCAAGAATCAGGTGACATAGGTTTAGCTGAAAGGGGAAAGATTTAATAGGAACCCGAGGGGAAAGTGTATTCACAGGGAGAATGCTGGGTACATTGAAGGGGCTGCCAAAGAATGTAGTTGAGCCAGGTACTACAATGTCATAAGGTCATGTGATAGGAGCAGAATTAGGCCATTTGGCCCATCAAGTCTGCTCCGCCATTCAGTCATGGTTCATCCATCTCCCCCTCCTAACCCCATTCTCGTGCCTTCTCCCAATAGCCTCTGACACCCGCACTAATCACAATGATATTTAAAACACATTTGGACAGGTACACGGATAGGAATAAAATAGAAAAATATGAACCAAACATGGCCAGTAGCTAACTGGCAGAGATGGAGCATCTTGGTTAGCATGGGAAGGTTTACTGAAGGGCTTGTTTCCGTGCTATATTACTCTATGACACTAAAAATACAGATAATGTTTTGGTCAGTACCCTTCTGAAGATGACAGATGGAGATGTTTCATACCTGTGATAAATGTCACAGTTAAAATAGTTTGTTTTGGTCAGGGTTTGTAGCAGGCTAGGTATCTAGCTTCTTCTTCTTGCATATGGCGTGTACAGCCTAAAGTTGTAAGACAACTTGTTCTGTTTGATCTTCTGTTTGCGCACAGTTTATGTTCTGATTGCGCACAGTTGATCTTCTGTTTGCGCATTCGTTGGAACCGGATGGACCATGTGAAGGTTGTAATCTCCCACAAGGTATCAAGCAAAGGATTGGAATGGGAAATGAGTTTTGTAATGCTCCTCACAGCATCTGCTCATTGTCATCAGCAAGGAAATGAATGCTATAAAATAGTAAGATTAAACGAGAACTTACCAAGTTTGAAGGTTGATCTTTATTTTATGAGGAGTTGCGATGAGGGATTTCGTGAAGACCCCGCCAGCACGCATGCGCGACATTCTTCAAAGCAGCGGTGTGGAATCACAGAACATATCATGGAAAGAGATAGTAAGATTGAACAAAGTAGAACATACCAATTGACCTTATGAGAGAGGGTTGGGAGCGGAGGGCACGAACTCCCTCATCGCAACTCCTCATAAAATAAAGATCAACCTTCAAACTTGGTAAGTTCTCATTTAATCTTACTATTTTACTTTGGAGTCACGTGAGTGACTTCGTGAAGACTTCAAAGCTTCTGTGATTACACGCCCTGGACAACGTCCATGCTATCACACTGCCGCAATACTGATGGAGGAAGTTTGTTAATGTATTCCAGACTGAACAGGCTGAAAAATAATGCAGAGTTATTAAAACAAAGAATAACAAAGAAAAGACCCCTACCCGGGGAGTAAACATTCATGGAGCGGCTCGCAGCACGGCATCCGCGAATGTAGCGGGGGGCGACCACCAGTTTAGTGTAAAAGCTCTGGAAAGTCGATTCACTGGCCCAGCCCGCGGTGGCGAGGATATGGTCCATGGGCACCCCCATGGCCCTCGCCGCTGATGGGGATGCAGCCCTGGTAGAGTGAGAATTAAAAATGTTAGTATCGATACCAGCGGCACCCAACACCACCCTGAACCACCTGGCGATGGTCTGCACAGTCACCCGATGATGTGGTTGTTTGTGGCTGATGAGGAGCCCCTGCTCCACCTTCCGGATGGTTCTGGTTGTATGGATGTATTAGCGGAGATGGGTGGCTATGCAGAGGGAGGCATCAGTGGTGTACGCCCAGAATTCCAACTGCAGCCCAGAAGACCCAGGCCTATGGTGCTTCAGCAGGTCCTCGACAAAGAAGGTCACCTGTGTAGGAGTCGAGACCATCCAGTCCAGCCGAAGCTGCTGCAAGGCCTGGACTCGTTGAGCTGAAGTGAGTGCCATCAGCATCACCACTTTAAGGGTGAGCTTGTCAAGAGGTAGTCCTGTCATAGGGGACCAGCTTCTCAGTAGTGTAAGTACTACATCCACATTCCAAGTGATGTTGTATCGGGGTCGTGGAGGGTTGGTGTTGAACACTCCCCTCACGAATTTGGACACCAGATGGTGCATGCCCACACCTATATTCAGGTATGAGGAGAGCGCACTCCTGGCGCTGTTTATGGCACTGTAGCTGAGACCCGCATCATAATGAAGGCCTGCTAGGAATTCCAGGCCGTCAGGGATCGTGGCAGAGTTGTAGGTGGTATGTGTTCGGGAGCAGGTGGCCTCCCACTTCCTAATCTGGGTGAGGTACTGCTGCCGGGTTGATACTCTGCACGATGCTGAAATGAGGGTCATAGCTCCATGCTGATATGCCGGCCTCCACGAGCGGCCTCTTCAGAACCTGCAAGCCAACAGGTTGAAGTGACCATGGCACGGGCGACTTTCCCCCGTAATGGAGTTAGTGAGTAAAGTGGGGTGTTGAACAATTTGAACCTACGGACGTATGATTATTTGGAGAACCACCGGGTACCATGGCTGTGTAGGCCAATCGGGTATGATCATTATGCCAGAAGCAGAATCCAGTTGTATTTTCCGCAATACCCGACTGATGAGGCAGAATGGGGGAAATGTGTAGCAGAACCATTTCCCCCAATGGAGTGAAAACGCATCCATAGCCTCTGCCCCAGGGTCTGGTTCCCAAGACATATCCGTTGGTATCTGATGGTTCAACCTGTACGCAAAAGAGGTCGATATCTGGTGTAGCAAAATGAGTTATAATTTGTGCAAATATGTGGGGGTCCAACATCCACTCGATGTTATCATTAAACACACGTGACCTGGTGTCTGCCACTGTGTGGAGCTTCCCTGGTAAATAGGTTACTGTGAGCCAAATATCTCATTCAATACACCAGTGCCAAATTGTGTTTGCCAATTCGTCACAAGATAATGACCTGATACCACCATATGATTTATATAAGCCAACACTGTGGTGTTATCTAGTTGAAGACGGACATGTAAATGCTGTAATGTGGTGCAGTATGGCCGCAGACCATGGAAAGCCCCAAGCATCTCCAAATAATTGATCCTGTGCGGCTGAAGGAGGGTAGACTCTTGAGGATCCCATCTGCCACCACAACTGGACGTGGTGTCTGTCGCACCCCAGCCTTGGGCGCTTGCGTCAGTTTGTAACACTACTGACGGGTTGCTAACAAGCAGGGTTTGTAACACGCACTAATATTGTCAACCCACCACTGTAGCTCAGATTTAGCCTTAATTGGTAGCCGTATGGGCCTGTCAAAGTGCCCAGCATTGGCTTTCAATGCGGAGATCTTTGCCCGTTGTAAGGTTTGATAATGCAGTGGGCCGAATTGTGCAGCTGGAAATGTTGCTACCAGTGTCCCAAGCACCTTAGCAGTATGTCGAATGGTCGGCACCCTGGCTCAAGCAAGGCTGGTACATGCATCTTTTATATCAGATGCTTTGCTGGGTGGGATAATGACTATCATTCGGGTCGTGCCAATAGTGAAGCCCAGATAGCCCATGATTGGAGATGGGGCCAATTTTGATTAGTCTAGATGGGTAACAAACCCTAACGTCTTGAATAAATTTTTGGTTGCTGTAACTGCCAGCTCTGCCAATTGGAGGGTTGGCCCCACGATAAGGATATTGTCTAGGTAAGCCATGACGATAGAATGCTGGCGCCGTAGGATAGCCAGAATCGGTTGACTATTTTGGTAAACAGCCTAGGGCTGTGGTTAAGCCATTGGGTAAAGCTTCATATTGCCATAACTGTCCCTTCCAGACAAATTTCAAGAATTTCCTATGGGATTCTATGATGGGGACTGTATAGTATGCATCTTTGAGATCGATGCAAGCCATAAAATACCCTGGAGACAGAAGCTGCTTAGCGGTTTTGAAAGTGTCCATTTTGAAATGGGTATATCGTATGAAAGTGTTCAACTGAGTTAGGTCAATGATCCGACAACCCCCATCTTTTTAGGTTGTAGTAAAGGTGGTGGACACGAACTCAATGGGTTCATGTGTCGTCTTCCCTATCACCCCTTTGGCTGCAAGCCGTAAAATTTCTACATGTCCTTGCTCGATCTCTTTTTGAGAGAGCGCAAAGGTGCGTTGAGGGACATGCTGAGTAGGGGGAAGGTGACCGTTAATGAACTCTATGACATAACCCCAAACACTTTGTAAAATAAAATAGTCGGTAGTTATGTTATCTCAGGCACCAGTGAAAGCCCGCAACCGTCCCCCTACTTGTGAGGGCACCATTGCTACTTGCTTAGTAGAACCAGACCCCCTGACCTCCATGGGCAACGGCGGGTCCTGGTGTACGGTGGTTTGGGGGGACGTGTGGCTTGACGAGGTGGAGGCCGCATTTCCCAGGCGGTGGATTGGTCCGAGGTGTCCTGTCCGGTGAGCGAGGTTTCCAAGCGGTATACTGCGGTTGCCAATAGGCGTAAGCCCGGGATGAAGGCGGCTTCATGAGGCCGACAGCTTTGGCCTCCTCGTCCATCTCTTTTACCTTTTTCGGCAGGTCTGCCCCGAACAGCTGATGTGGTGGTGGAGTGGTGGAGGTGCGGCACAACCCTGCAAATTTAGGGTTGAGCGTGGGCCGGATGGAGCTTTTCCTGAGACAATTAATCTCAAACTGGGCATCTCAAAGCTAGAGCATCCTGCTGCTCACTAGACACGTTCTCCCCATCGAGGGTCCTGGCGTATGCCGTGATTCCCGTTGAGAGGAGTTTCAGGATTTGTTGGAGGCGTGCATCCTGTGCTCTGGCAGTGTTGCTCTAAGTCCCCAAAATTTGAGCATTGACCGAGGGAACATTGAGATTAACACAATTCTCCGGTGGCTTGAACTTATCCATGGTGTCACTGAGGACACGTGCCTGTAGCTGGTGGGAGGTGAGAAAGTTAATCGTCCCTGCCAGTTTGGCATGTAGAGGCCCTCCCTAAGGAGGCGCAGTTGGAAATTGACCCACGACATCCAGTAGGTCCTCATCCACCTCTGGAGTATCGACCTCCGGCATGGCTGGTGCGGCATCGAATTCGACATCCTCCAGACCCCTGGCAGTCCCAACGGAGGAAGGCGAGATACTCGGCAGCCGACGGCTGTGGGTAGCCGATGCCCGGGACCAACATTCTTCCCGGTCCTGTTCCTGTTGAACGAGGCGCTCCATCATTTGCTCCAACCGGTCCATGCGACCGTCGCTACTGCGCGTAGCCGACAAGCCGACTTCCCCAGGCTCTGCAATGTTACTGGGGCTTCTACCAGCAGATCTTACCCCCATGAAATGCTGAGTGCGATCTGGTGGCAGGAGGTCGTCAACACCTGCTCCTGCAGGCCCGTACGACTCCCGCACAGACTCTCCGCTAGTCCGCCCACGAGCGGACTGTGGCGGTCCCCGTGCCTGGTGGGAAGGCAGTGGATAAGAGTCGGTGCCGGCCCCCGGCGCCTGGCTCCCCGGAGTCCGTGCAGGCTTACCCCTACCTCTGACATTATGTCTCGGTAGGGGTGCATGGTCGGCAGCAGCCCCAGGCAAACTGAGCGACCGGATGTGGCTGCCACCAGCTTGCTCTCGAGCAGACCCCGGTGTGATGGCGGGCAGCACCTGCTCCTGCAGGGCTGCGCGACGCTGCAGCCGCTCCACCGGCCCGCTCTAAGTCGGGAGACCCCGGCGGCTTCACGCGTCCTGCTTCAGCTGCGGGCTCGACGTCGGCGCGGTCTTCCCCCCCCTCGGCCCTCGCAGGACCTGTAAAAGACAAAGTGTTGCCGTCGCCGGGGTGCGAGTTACACCACGCACCTGCGTGCTCCCCCCCATCCCGGGGAACGGAGACACGAAGTCAGGGTCTCCCATACCCTGCACCTGTGCGGCCGCCTCTGGAGACGAGTCGGGCGCTGGAGGAACAAACCCGCCTGACTTCCGCACCTTTTCACCAGGCCGTTTCCTGGACGTCGCCGGGGTTGAGAACAGCTCCGGAGAATCCCGCCGACCAGAAGTCCAGCGGTGCTTGGAAAGCTGACCTTTCCCTTTTCCGTCCATCGTTACCTGCAGCTAGAAACAACAAGACTCCTACCTGCAAACCAGCTTAAGTTAAGTAAACTTACCTTTTCCTGGTCCCGTTGAAGGAGCTGTCGAGAGAGCGCACTCCCCCCCCCCCCCCCAGCATGTCGGTAGCAAATGCGAGCGACGGTATGTTGCGCATCCGTGCTGGCGGGGTCTTCACCGAGTCACTCACGTGACTCCGAAGTAAAATTTAGCAACAGACCCACAACAGTCTATATTTTCACATCCCTTTACAACACAGATGGAAGCCATTTAGTTTATCAAGACTATGCTGTTTTACAGTGCAATCCGATTCCTCCATTGATTTCCCCTGTAACTTTGTCACCGCACATACACTCGCACTATCCTATACTCGAGGGACAATTTATATTTTTTGCTGAAGCCAATTAACTACAAACCTGTATGTCTTTGGAGTGAACATGCAAACTCCGTAATGACATCACCTGTAGTCAGGAATGAACATGAGTCTTTAGAAACATAGAAAATAGGTGCAGGAGGAGGACATTCGGCCCTTCGAGCCAGCACCGCCATTCATTGTGACCATGGCTGATCATCCGCTATCAATAACCCGTGCCTGCCTTCTCCCCATATCCCTTGACTCCACTAGCCCCTAGAGCTCCATCCAACTTTGGCGCTTGTTAGACAACAACTCTACTGCTGCTCTACTGTGCCACCCTTAAAGATGTTTATAGATATTCATAAATTCATAGATTTCACACAGAGGGTGGTGGGTGTATAGAATGAGCTGCTGGAGGAGGCAGTTGAGGCAAGTAGTATTGTAACATTTAAGAAACATTTAGACAGGTACATGAATAGGACAGCTTTAGAGGGATAAAGCCCAAATGTAGGCAGGTGGGACAGCTATAGATGGGACATGTTGGTCTGCGCGGGCAAGTTAGGCCAACGAGGCTGTTTCCATGCTGTATGACTCCCTATGACTCATAATCATTTGTGTGCATCAGTTTAAAGTAGATTAATTGAGACAAAAAAAAAGAACTGAGCTGGATTTCTTGTGGCCTTTCAAAACATAGCATACATGATAGAACATACTCTCAGTTTGAATGCGCTGTAGATTGTTATTGAATCTCCCATGTGAATCTTGGCATAGTCTGTCTCAGTTCAAGCAAAATGTCTCCATTGCGTGACCAGTGCAGATAAGTGGTGGCTGTGTCAACGTTTTTGTGGAAGATTCAATAACCATTCTCGAGTGTTGGAGGTATTGATGGATCACTGGATTCAACTCCTACACTTAAAACCCTCTGGAGCAGGAAAGGGAAGAGTATTAATGTGATCATAAAGAAGGCTTAAATAAGGTGGACCTATGGCTCATTTGATCTCATCCTTCCAGAACATCAACCCATTTCGAACTCTTCTCAATTACTGACATACTCTTGCGGTTGCAACTGTGCACCAAGTAACAGTCAATGGAAGAGCAAAATTCAGCTTTACTCTTCGAAAGGTTGTGAGTTGAATGGCCAATAGTTCAGTTTAGAGAGACAACATGGAAACAGGCCCTTCAGCCCACCGAGTCCCTGGCATTCAGTATCTCCCACACACTAATTCTATCTTACACTTGAGGGACAATTTACAGAAGCCAATTAACCTAGAAACCTGCACGTCTTTGGAATGTGGGAGGAAACCGGAGCACCTGGAGAAAATAATATGAAAACTTCATACAAATAGCACCCGCGGTCAGAATCGAACTGGATTGAACACTACCGCTGCACCACTGTGCCCCCCTTAATAAAAGCCAATATCCTTGGCCCTTCAGCTGCCCAGAAATAGCAACTGCTATTTGTTCAGAATAGCCGTGCAAGTCACATCGAAGCAGTGCAATGTTTAATATTTGACTAAGGAGCAGTGGGAAGTCATGTTTGCCGGGCAGTGAGACGGTTGGTGTTTGACACTGACACAACAGAGCTGTGCTATGATTGGCAAGTGTTGCAGTGGCTGATGTCATAATATGTGATGAAAATGTATTAAAACTGATGAGATCTGAGCACTGACATGGCTTAGACATCATAAATGAATGGGTATGACCGGTTCTGGAGAAACAGGGGTTTGATTCAACTCTGAGAAAAAAGGCAAGGGTGACACTGTGGTGCAGCGATAGAGTTGCTGCCTTACAGCGCTAGAGAGCCGGGTTTGATCCTGACTACGGGTGCTGCCTTTACGGAGTTTGCACATTCTCGCTGTGAATGCGTGAGTTTCCGCCACGTGTTCCAGTTTCCTCCCATCTCCCAAGGATGTGCAGGTTTATTGATTAACTGGCTTCAGTAAATTTTCCCCACTGTATAGGATATAACTAGTGTATGAGTGATCATTGGTCGGTGTAAACTTGGTGGGCTGAAGGGCTTGTTTCCACACTCTATCTCCAAAGTCTAAAGTCAAAAGTTCAGGGAAATAAGGGGAATTGGATTATTTCTGGGAAGACTAAACTAAAACTAAATAGTTTTCTACAATCCGCTTTCACTCCTGAACTAATGTTATTCCATTGGCATTTTCCCAGTGGCACAGTGCCTCTGCCATTTCCACTGGCTTTGTTCAGTGACACAGTGGAAGACCCAGCGCTTAGCTAATCACATGCACTTGGATGAGCATAAAAGAGCATGGAAACATGAAAACAAAAAAAAAGCAGACAGCTTTTTATTGAACACATTGGCAAAATTGTGTCTGTATTCAACCACTAATAATTATACCTCTGCTCAAAGAATTTACTATTGAACCTAAGTCTCAGTGGATATGATATTATCTTTTGTATAATCATAAGTTTTGCAAATGAAGCTTTTGCATGGATTTTTTCCTATGGTTATTAATGGTGGACGATCCTAATTATCCCAGTCTTTTGAGAAACCTTGATATCTTCACACACTTATCAAAATGATTCTATAATAAACCTTTCAGAAGGCTTCCTCCTGGGAGAGAGGCTTTGAGGATATTACAGTAATACCACAGTGAAAGATGCATTGTCTCATGATCTGCAATGGGCAGATGCAAGCAAGCAGCCCTTATCATTCCTTGCACGTGTTTGCCTTAAGCCTGATTATCAGTCGATGGCATAAGCCTCCATATGCCCCCACTAACAATCTGCTTGTTTATTATAGGTCCCCCATTCTGCTTGCTGCACTTCCTTGCAAAAGACACAGGCCGGTGGAAAGGACGCTACCAAATTCAACGGCGGTTGCTCCTCGGCGGCGGCAAGCTTTGGCGGCGGTGGTGGAGCCTCGGTGGTGGTGATGGAGCCTCGGTGGCGGTGATGGAGCCTCGGTGGCGGTGGTGGAGCCTCGGTGGTGGTGATGGAGCCTCGGTGGCGGTGGTGAGCCTCGGTGGTGGTGGTGGAGCCTCGGTGGCGGTGGTGGAGCCTCGGTGGTGGTGATGGAGCCTCGGTGGCGGTGGTGAGCCTCGGCGGCGGTGGGGCCTCATGGGGGCAGCGGTGAAACCTCGCAGGTCAGTGGGAGCCTCGCGGGTTGACCCGCGCGATCGGCGATCTTTGAAGGTGCAGGGCGAACCACCAGGAGCGGGAGAAACAATGGAGGACCCCGCATGGGGGGACCACTGTGAGGAGTGGGAGCGGGGGGGAGGAACAAAACAGGAGCCGGCGGGGGAACTTTGTAACTTTGTCAGCACCGTTTTTGTGGCGACTATTTGCATAACTTGGATATACAAGCAACAAATAACACTGTGCCTTGACACATGTGAAAATAAATTATTCCATGCCGTAACGTATTACATTCCATACCATTATGTATGACGTTATGTGCAGTCTGAACAAATGTGATCTCTGGCACACAGACTGATTCATCCGTGCTGTTCTTTTCTATGTTCTACGTTTTAAATTCTAAATAGTATTTAACGGGCATTTCATAAACCACCGTTAAGTCATGCTCAAAGGCTGTTTTTCTTTTATAGTTACAGATCCACCACCAATTCCAATTCCCTTGGTTCCAGAACCTTGCATATTACATGTGTAGGAAATAACTTCAGATGCTGGTTTAAATCGAAGATAGACACAAAACGCTGGAGTAACTCAGCTAGACAGGCAGCACCTCTGGAGAGAAGGAATGGGTGATGTTTCGGGTCGAGACCCTTATATTATCAGTTTTTCCAGACCGACAGAGATCATGGCCTTGGGAGGCCGAGATACCAGCCCACAATGTTGGCCTCTGATGTCAGCCATGAGAATGGATCTGCCGGCTCCGGCCGAGCTGGAGTTCCAGAGCCTTGGCCGCAGGGGGGCAAATTTGACACACCTATCACTGTGGAAGTCCTGATGAGGTCAAGATCAGTTGCCTCATCCGGCCTAAGTGCCACATTTTAGGGGGGACTTCCAGAAGGCTTTTTGAAGTTTGCGCTCATAGTTTTGCCCGGAATAAAGCGGGCACCGGACCACCAGTTGACCAGGGAGTCGGTGGTGGATCTGCATCTGTTTCCAATAGTGTTAACAGAAACTGTACACACTGCAGTCAGGTCATGTTTCAAGTTAGCTAAATATTATACCACATTTGCTAATAGCGTTTAATGAATAATCTATATTGTTTTCTTAAATTACATTAAATGGATAGCTCTTCTACTTTTATTGAGCATTTTACAACCTCATGACATCAACAAATGTCTCTCAGCCAAGATAATGTAGGAATCGCAGCAATCAATTGTGCAGCGGAGAGTTGCCCAGGCAGTTGTTGGATACTGACCAGAACATTTCACTGATGGAAAATGAGGGAATAACATTGGTGAGTAATGCTGATCTTCAAACGATTCCTTGGGATATTTTACATCCATCTGAATGAGACTTCAGCTTAATATCACCTAAAACTATTCTTCATATCATATTGTCCAATACTCTTGATTGAATACGCAGTGGCGAAGCAGTAGAATTGCTGGCTTACAGCGACAGAAGCCTGGGTTTGATCCTGTCTATGGGTGCTGTCTGTACGGAGGTTGTACGTTCTCCTAGTGACCGCGTGGGTTTTCTCTGAGGGCTCCGGTTTCATCCCACATTCCAAAAACGTGCAGGTTAACTGTTGGTTAATTGGCTTCATAAAAATTATTCCTAGTGTGTGTAGAAAAGTGTTAGGGTACAGGGTGATAGCTGGTTGGCATGGACATGTTAGGCCAAAGGGCCTTTTTCCGTGCTCTAAATTAAAGTCTAAAAAGGATGTGCTTGAAATAACATTCTTAAAAATTCACCCCTCGTTAGTTATATATAATATTCTGGAAATTGTTGGAAAATTGGGCTAGTTTGTAATATTTTTAACACAAGAGATTACATACTGGAGTTTAACCCAATACGTTTAACCAAAAAGCTGACAGAGCAACACAATGGTGCAGTTGGTGGAACTGCTGCCTGACTGTGCCAGACACCCGGATTGGATTGTGACCTCTGGTGGTGACTGTGTGGAATTTGCATGTTCTCCCTTTGAGTGCATGAGTTTCCTCCAGGTACTCAGAAGCCAGAGCACCTGGAGAAAACCCACTAGAAGAACGTACAAACTCTGCACACACTGCACACACTGCACCTGTAATCACGATCATACCTGGGTCTCTGGCGCTGTGAGGCAGCAACTCTGCCGTTGCTCCACTGCACCACCTATTATCTTTAAAGGAATTGAATTTTAAAGCCATAGCAAGATAGTGCCAATATTATATGGTGCATATAACCACTAACTTGGGGTGAATTTCCAGGCAATAGGTCACGACTTACACGATATTATCATTAAACATATTTGAGGAAAAGATACAGGGAGCAGCACGGTGACGCAGCGGAAAAACTGTACAGTTCTCACTGTGATCACATGGGTTTTCTCCAGGTGCTCCGGCTTCCTCCCCTACTCCAAAGATGTACAGGTTTGTAGGTTAATTAGAAACATAGAAACATGGAAACATAGAAAATAGGTGCAGGAGGAGGCCATTCGGCCCTTTGAGCCAGCACCACCATTCATTGTGATCATGGCTGATCGTCCCAAATCAATAACCGTGCCTGCCTTCTCCCCTTGATTCCACTAACCCCTAGAACTTTTAAAATCTTTTCCCTGTACGGAGGACCCGACCTTTCCTCTGTCGGGTCTCCGTTGTCGTTGGGGCCTAGCACCGTGGAGCGGCCTCCAACCGGAACGACCTGGGACTCCAGTTGCGGAGTCGGCAGAGCTGTGGAGCTGCGGACTTACTTACCTTCGTGGGGCTGGCTGGCTTCGGAGCGGGAGGAGCTGTGGTGGCACACTGCTGCTGCCGACCCCGGAGTTTTGGAGGCTCCAGCCGCAGGCCGGTGGACGGTAGCACCTGGAGCTCGCGGGTCCCTGGTGGGAGGTCGCTTTTCGGAGCTTCCGCAATGGCAACTTCTCCCGCCCGGGTTGCGGGGTTGAAAATGACATGGAGTGGGGCCTTACATCGCCCGGTGCGGCTTTTATGGCCGCGGGACTTGCTAGCGCCTGCCGGGGCTCCAACGTCAAGATCCGGAGCGGGGCCTTGCATCGCTCGGCGTGGCCTGAATGGCTGCAGGACTTATTTACCATCGCCTGCCAGGGGCTTTGACTTTGACATCAGGAGGAGAATGGAGAGTGCAGGGGAGAGATAAGACCTTGCCTTCCATCACAGTGAGGAGGAGATTCACTGTGATGGATGTTTGTGTATATTGTGTTGTATCTTGGTTCTTTTTCTTGTTTGTATGACTGCAGAAACCAAATTTCGTTTAAATCTCAATGAGGTTCAAATGACAATAAACGGTATTGTATTGTATTGTATTGTTACCAGAGCCCTATACAACTGCAGAAGAACCTCTTTACTCCTATACTGAAATCCTCTTGTTATGAAGGCCAACATGCCATTAGCTTTCTTCACTGCCTGCTGTACCTGCACGCCAACTTTCAGTGACTGGTGTACAAGGACACCCAGGTCTGGCTGCACCTCCCCCTTACCTAACCTAACCCCATTGAGATAATAATCTGCCCCCTTGTTTATGCCGCCAAAGTGGATAACCTCACATTTATCTATATTATACTGCATCTGCCCACTCACTCAACCTGTCCAGGTCGTCCTGCAACCTCCTAACATCCTCTTCACAATTCACACTGCCACCCAGCTTTGTGTCACCCGCAAACTTGCTAATGTTGCTCCATATTCCCTCTTCCAAATCATTAATATATATGGTAAACAGTTGCGGCCCCAACACCGAGCCTTGCGGCACTCCACTCGCCACTGCCTGCCATGCTGAAAAGGACCCATTCATTCCTACTCTTTGCTTCCTGTTTGCCAACCAATTTTCTATCCATGTCAACACCTACCCCCAATTACCTTTGGTAAGTTGTAAAATTGTCGCTAGTGTGTAGGATAGTGCTAGTGCATGGGTGATCGCTGGTCAGCATGGATTTGGTGGGCCGAAGGGTCTGTTTACGCACTGCATCTCTAAAATCTATAGTCTAATAAAAATGGATCAGTAAAAAAAGGTGGTTGATGGTCAGTATGGACAGATTGGGCCGAACCGCCTTTCCCTACACTTTGAAAAGATATTAATATGAAACTCGAATCCATTATACTTCCCTACCAAGTTTAATTTATACTTCTAAAACATTTCCATATTTAATTCACAGTGAATTTTAAATATGTAGTCTGTTGTGGTAGACAATTTTCTTTGCAGGATTACAGAGGATTTGTCTGGCTGTGACCGGGATCCAGGGACCTCCAGACCAGCATGCTTTGGCCTGTCTGATTCTCCCTCAGAATAACAACAGAAGATTCTCCAATGTTGAATTTTCAACTGACAGGATTTTATTTTTGTGCTTTGCGAAATACAAGATTCATTATTCATTTTATTCCTTACTGCGGTCTGGGTTCCCCATCAAATGCTGCAATTTACAGAGGCTACGTCAAAGGACTGCAGGCTGTATCTCATGAATTTAATGTCATGAATTAAAGCAAAGATCATTTTCATTTCTCCGCGTTCTGAATTCAAAGTCGTTGAGGTATAGATAGGGCGAGCCTGGAGATAGGAAGGGATTCTCCTGGGGATGGATCTGAGAATTGGCTGAGAATTATTGTGTTCAGTTCTGGCCACCATATATTAGGAACGATGTTGTCAAGCTGGAAAGGGCGCAGCGAAGATTTACAAAGTTGTTGCCAGGACTCGTGGGCCTGAACTGTAGGGAGAGGGTGATCAGGCTAGGATATTCTTCCTTGGAGTGCAAGGGGTGAGGGATGATCTTGTAGAGGTGTACAGAATCATAAGGTCAATATATCAGGTAAACGCACAGTCTTTTGCCCAGAATAGGAGAATCAAGAACAAGAGGACATTGTTTAAGAAAGAACTGCAGATGCTGGAAAATCGACGGTAGACAAAAATGCTGAAGAAACTCAGTGGGTGAGGCAGCATATATGGAGCGAAGGAAATAGGCGACGTTTTGGGTCGAGACGACTCTTCAGACTGATGTGGGGGTTGGCGGTGGGGGTGGGGGGCGGTGGGGGGAAGAAGAAAGGAAGGGGCGGAGACTCTGGGCTGTGGGAGAGCTGGGTAGGGGAGGAGAAAGAAGGAAAAAGCAGGGACTACCTAAAATTAGAGACAATGTTCATACCGCTGGGGTGTAAACTACCCAAGCGAAATACGAGGTGCTGCTCCTCCAATTTACGATGGCCGACATTGTATTTGTTGTTTGTCCTTCGTAGTTGACGAAGACCATGACTTCAGTGTTTTTTATTTGTGGGTCTGGAGGTGACTGGTGAGACCTATCCGGGCCCGGAAGGCTCGCCCGCATATGGGACACAGTTGGGTGGGTGCTGCAGTAGTGGCTTCAGATTTGCGCACAGCACGTTTCCTCTGAGCCTCTGCGGTGCGCTTCTTCGCAGCTGCACGTGCTCCTGTGGGGATCTTGTTTCGCCCAGTTGGGCGGTACGGGTCCTGAAGTCATGACGTGCTTGACTTGGATTAAATTGAGGGAGAGTTACGCAAATCGTCAGCCTCAGTCTCTCGTCCCGGCCTATCTGGATCCAGTCAAGATAGGTCAGGATGCAGTGGATGGCCATCAGTGTTCTACGTGAACATTGTACCCTAATTATGCTCCACGACACTGTTGCCGGGTCCACCTTCCTACCTGTTGGACCGCCAAATGGTGGTCTCCTCTGCATATTCTGCCGGATCCAGTCTTTCCAGAGGACATAGGTTTAAGAGGACACAGGTTTAAGGTGGACATAGGTTTAAGGTGAGGGGGGAAAGATACAACAGGTCCTGGACTCCCTTGAGTTTTGAAGGATGAGGAGGGACCTCATTGAAATTTACCGAACAGCGAAAGGCCTGTATAGAGTGAATGTGGAGAGGATGTTTCCACTTATGGGAGAGTCTAGGATCAGAGGCCGTAGCCTCAAAATAAAAGGACATACTTTAGAAAGGGCGATGAGGATGAATTTCTTTAGTCAGAGGCTGGTGAATCTGTGGAATTCATTGCCAATTCATTGGAGGCCAAGTCAGTGGATATTTTGCAGGCGGAGATTGACAGATTCTTGATTAGGAACGGTGTCAAGAGTAATGGGGAAAGGGCAGGAGAATGGGGTTTAGAGGAAAAGATAGATCAGCCATGACTGAATGGCAGAGTGGACTCAATGGGCCTACCTCTGCTCCTCTGATTTATGATGTTGTGAACTTATGAATGTAACATTTGGCACAATTATCCCACGAAACATGGTTTATCAGTTTCTTCTTGGGATTCACAACACCTTTTGCTGCTGTTATAGTCTTAGCGCCCGATGTATTGTCATGTATGTATAGAAACATAGAAACATAGAAAGTAGGTGCAGGAGTAGGCCATTCGGCCCGTCGAGCCTGCACCATCATTCAATATGATTATGGCTGATCATCCAAAATCAGTACCCCGTCCCTGCTTTTTCCCCATATCCCTTGATTCCGTATTACCACATGTAGATCCAATCATTAGCAAGACAATCCAAAGAATTGCAGTGAACATCTGGATGGGTGAATAAATGACTGGAGTAACCCAACAGGCCAGGCAGCAACTCTGGAGGACATGGATAGGTGCTATTTCGGGTTAGGTTTCATCTTCAGACTGAAGAAGGGTTCCGACCCGAAACATCGCCCATCCATGTCCTCCAGCATTTGGAGTTTCAGAATCTGTAATTCCCAGTGCCTGCCTTAAATTACTGTCAAGATCTCATTCGATAAAATTTGTGCCATGTCCTTGATCAAAACAACCAGACAATCCAAACAAAACAGCCTGAATTCCTCAACACATGAAAGCCAGACTGAACAAACCTTACCTTTTCCTTCAAGAGTTTAATTTGTTGGCGTCTGGCGCATGTCTACTGAATTTATACAGAAATAAAGCATTTTACTTCGGAGTCGCGTGAGTGACTTCATGAAGAAGCCCCGTCAGGCGCATGCACGTCATTACGTCCGCGCATGTCGCACTGTACGGGCTGGAGGGCACAGCTCCACCAGCGGTAAGTAGGAACTTCTAAGGTAAGTGTTTTACAAACTTTACCATGAAGTATTTCCACTCCGTAAAGCTGGCTCGAGCAGTCAGTAGGAGTTGGAGAAATTGAGCTGTCAGGAGGAGGATTCGTTATTAGCGTGGGTCCAGGGATTCACAACTTTGATCGGGTCGGGAGATAAGCGCGGCAACGCCGGTTCCGATGCTGGGTTCAGCACAACGTTTACAAACATTACAATTGTTACGAATAGATTGTATGCATTTGTCTGTAAATTACATTACATGCTTATGATTTAATCAAACAAAGCAGCCCAGGTATGGCTGGAACCAAGGTGACGTTTAAAGCTTATCCTGTTGACCAAATGTTATATGTAGTTAAACACTTAAGCCAATATATTAAGGTAACAAGGAATCTCAGAGGTTCTGAGACAGGGCTGCTCATTAGTCACAAAAAGCCATATAAAAGAGTGTCAGCACAAACTATTTCTAGATGGTTGAAACAGGTTCTCAATTGTGCTGGAGTCGACAATCATGTCTTTAACTCTCACTCCACCAGGGCGGCATCAACCTCCACAGCGAAGGCTCAGGACGTGCCGCTAGGCCAAATACTCGCGGCCGCAGGATGGTCTCGAGAAGCAACATTTTCTCAATTTTCTGACAAACCTGTACAGACCGTGCCACGGTTTGGGCATACTGTTTTGGGTTCCATTTAATTCATTTGCTTTGTTTTCTGTCATTGTTTGTAATTTCCCCTGGGACAGAGGGGTTATTCCTGGTTTTGTTATTATTAACAATAGTTATTGAATAATTCGAAGCAATGTTCAATATATTATTTATTCCCTACTGTGTCAACCGAAGCAGATTGTCGTTTGGTGTGCATCTACGGCATGAAAATACAGAGCTTTGAAATCTTCACGTAGTCACGCACGTGTCTTAAACGAGAACTTACCAGTTTGAAGTTTGATCCTTATTTTATGAGGAGTTACGTTGAGGGATTACGTGCCCTCCGCTCCCATCCTCATAATCTAAGAGATCATCTGGTAGTTCTAGTCTTTTACGAGCCTTACTATGTTACTTTGGCTATTTGTTTCTGTGTTTTCACGCCGCTGCTTTGAAGTATGACATGCGCCTGGCTTCACGTAATCCCTCAACGTAACTCCTCATAAAATAAGGATCAAACTTCAAACTGGTAAGTTCTCATTTAATCTTACTATTAATCACCTTTCTTTGGGGTGCTCTTAATTATTTATATTTTGCTTTTACAGCAGATTATTGGAAGTTAAGTATCCATTAAATTGAAGTTCATTTGTCTCTTAAACTTTAACCATTGGTATTATTAATATTGTAGTGGGTGCCATGTGTAAACATTAATGAGAGAGCGTTCCTTGGATTTAGCACTTACAGCTGCACTAAACACTTGTCTTGTGCCAATAGTACTCATGAGTAAACAGTTCCCAAGCGTGGCGATGAATAATCACCTCCCAGCTCTCACCCAGAATGCAGAGTGCTGCAGCAGCCCCTTCTCAATGCCAGTACTTCTGCCTGGCTTTTTGAAAAGAGTCAATGCTTTTAACACATAAACCGGTCTGGAGCAAAACGCAAAGTGCTGGAGGAACTCAGTGGGACAGGTAGCATCTTTAGACAGTGGAATTTAGAGATACAGCGTGGAAACAAGCCCCTTGGCCCACCAAGTCCGAGCCGACCAGCGATCACCCCGTATACTAGCACTATCCTATACACTAAGGACAATTTACAATTTTACCGAAACCGATTAACCAACAAACCTGTACATCTTTGGAGTGTTGGAGGAAACAGGAGCACCTGGAGAAAACCCACATGTTCATAGGGAGAACGTACAAACTCCGTACAGACAGCACCTGTAGTCAGGATAGAACTGGGTCTATGGTGCTATAAGGCAGCAACTCTACCGCTGCACCATCGACCCCGGATCTTTGGCACTGTAAGGCAGCAGCTCTACCGCTGTGCCACTGTGTCACCCTAAGAAACCAAGATTCAATGCTTTTACCAAATACAAAGTGCTGAAGGAACTCAGTGGGCCAGGCTGCATCTGTGGAGGGAATGGACAGACAATGTTTTGGGGTTGGGGTCCTTCATCAAACTGGTGGAGCGGGGTGGGAGTGAGGAGCTGGAAAAGAGTGGTGGGGGCAGGACAAAGCCTGGCAAGTGAGAGCTGAGAGGGGTTTGATGGCGGAAACAGTTGAGGGATGTTTGATTTCCCAAACACTAGCACTATCCTATACACAAGGGACTATTTAAAATTTAAAAAGCCAATTTAACTACAAACCTGTGTGTATTTGGAATGTGGGAGGAAACCAGAGCACCCGGAGAAAACCCACGTGGTCACAGGGAGAAGTTACAAACTCCATACAGACAGCACCTGCAGTCAGGATCGAACTGGGTCTATGGCGCTATAAGGCAGCAACTCTACCGCTGCGCCATTGTGCTGCCCTGGAGAAAATGGATAGATACGATGAAGCAACCTGCCTGAGGTCATCTGTTGCTGGACCTGACTTGGCCTGGTCTTTTATCACTTCCAGTCCCCACCACCCCTTCCACCCACGATCAGTCTGAAGAAGTGTCCCGACCCGAAACATCACCTATCCATGTTCTCCCGGGATGCTGCCGGACTCAGTGAGTTATCCAGCACTTTGTGTCAAGTTCAGAAACATTTTGCCGTTTGCCAATAACTGGCATTGGAAGGTTTGGTCGTACCTCAGCATCTGTTTTGTAAGGATCCTTGGGGGAACTTTCAATATCTATCCTGTTGGGTTACACCAACACATGGAGATGTTTGCCTGCCCACCATGGCCCCCCGGCTCTTGTTTTTCTCAGTAGAAATAATGCTTGCCTTTGGTACAAATATATTAAGAAAATTTGAATTAAAAAAAGCTCACTAGAGCTTGTTAACTGTTCAATTAAAAATAGCCTTTGGGCCCATTTGGTTCCACAGCAGTTACAGCTCCTTCCTCTGTTGTCTTGGGAAATCAACCTTATACTTTGCCCTCAGCTTGAAATCCTAAACAGCTGAATCCTTCTATTAAAAATGTAATTTACGTTTTCATTTTCAGAATTGAGTAACTTACAATACGATAGATTACTGAAGGTGGTGACACAAAAGGAACTGCAGATGCAGTTAGATATAGCTCTTGGGGCTAACGGAATCAAGTGATATGGGGAGGAAGCAGGAATGGGGTACTGATTTAGGATGATCAGCCATGATCATATTGAATGGCGATGCTGGCTCAAAGGGCCGAATGGTCTACTCCGGCACCTCATTTCTATGTTTCTTTCCTATGTTAGAATCTGGCGTAAAACAAAACAGTGCAGGAGGAATTCAACGGGTCAGGAAGCATCAAAGTCAAAGTCAAAAGAGTTTATTGTCATGTGTCCCTGGACAATGAAATTCTTTCTTTGCTTAGCAGAACATAGTAGGCATTGACTACAAAACAGATCAGTGTGTCCATATACCATTATATACGTAAATACACACATGAATAAATAAATTGATAAAGTGCAAATAACAAATAAAGGGGTATTAATGTTCAGAGTTTTGACCGAGCCAAGTTTAATAGCCCGATGGCTGTGGGGAAGTAGCTATTCCTGAACCTGGGTCGTTGCAGTCTTCAGGCTCCTGTACCTTCTACCTGAAGGTAGCAGGGAGATGAGTGTGTGGCCAGGATGGTGTGGGTCCTTGATGATACTGCCAGCCTTTTTGAGGCAGCGACTGCGATAGATCCCCTCGATGGAAGGGAGGTCAGAGCCGATGATGGACTGGGCAGTGTTTACTGCTTTTTGTAGTCTTTTCCTCTCCAGGGCGCTCAAGTTGCCGAACCAAGCCACGATGCAACCGGTCAGCAAGCTCTCTACTGTGCACCTGTAGAAGTTAGAGAGAGTCCTCCTTGACAAACCGACTCTCCTTAATCTTCTCAGGAAGTAGAGGTGCTGATGAGCTTTCTTAATAATTGCATCTGTGTTCTCGGATCAGGAAAGATCTTCAGAGATGTGCACGCCCAGGAATTTGAAGCTTTTGAGCCTTTCAACCATCGACCCGTTGATATAAACAGGACTGTGGGTCCCCATCCTACTCCTTCCAAAGTCCACAATCAGTTCCTTGGTTTTGCTGGTGTTGGGGGCCAGGTTATTGTGCTGGCACCATATGGACAGTCGCTCGATCTCTCTTCTATACTCTGACTCATCCCCATCAGTGATACGTCCCACAACAGTGGTGTCATCAGCGAAGTTGATGATGGAGTTCGCACTATGACCTCTGTGGAGGGAATTCAGATTGGGACCATTACAATCTCACTTTATGGTAAATTTGCAATAAATTGGTTAAACTATTATATAGAAACTGCAGACATTAACTTCATTGAAACTTACTGAAGAGTGAAAGGCTTGGATAGAGTGGGTGTGGAGAGGATGTTTCAACTAGTGGGAGAGTCAAGGACAAAGAGGTCATAGCCTCAGAATTAAAGGACGTTCCTTTAGGAAGGAGATGAGGAGGAATTTATTTAGTCAGAGGGTAGTGAATATGTGGGATTCTTTGCTACAGAAGGCTGTGGAGGCCATGTCAATGGCAGAGATAGATAGATTCTTGATTAGTATGGGTGTCCTGGGTTACGGGAAGAAGGCAGGAGAACGGGGTTAGGAGGGAGATAGATCAGCCATGATTGAATTGCGGAGTAGACTTGATGGGATGAATGGCCTAATTCTGCTCCTTTCACTTATGACCTTATGACAATTTCAAGTGCTTCATGACAGGGGAATTGTAAACGCAATCCAACAAATAGCAAAGCCTCAACCAGCCACAAAAAAGATTTCAGATCCTAATGGGCCTGTCCAACTTAGGCGAGTTTTCAGGCGACAGTCAGAGTGGAACACACATACGCGCATACACATCACTTCCTTCACCAGCCCGTTATGCAGGCGGGGGACAGGGCAAGTGGGAGGAGCGCTGTCAGAGTGAAATTCACACAGTGCAAAGCCAAGGTGATACAGAAACACACCACGATGAACAGGAAGGTTGGCGCTGTAATTAAGCCAGCTAAGCACAGTATACAGTAAGTCCTTTAAAAGAAGGGGGGGGGGGAGAGGGGGAGGAGAGGGGGTAGAAGGAGGGAGAAGGAATGGAGACAACATTTAAGAAAACAGAGATACACGGCTGTGAAACTTGGCGGATATTAACATTACCGGTCGGTTATCCTTGATTCTGAAAACTTAATGCCCCTGTCCCACTTAGGACACCTGAACGGACACCTCTGGTGACCTTGCGCCCCACCCAAGGTTTCTGTGAGGTTCCCGGAGGTTTTGGTCACTCTTGCTAATGGTCGAAAGTGGTTTCCGCGTAGTCGAGGCTTCTTCTATGTACCTGCGATTATTTCAACAAAATCAAAACCGGCCTCGACTAAAAATAGGTTGCCTTTTGGTCGAAGCCAGTGGAGTGGGGTTGCTATTTACTTACAGGCTGTCGAAGGCAATCTCCTTTGCTGACCGGCCATTTTGATTGGCTCATTGGAGTTTTCAGCAAAGATCATATAGGATGTTTGGTTTTCAGGACCTAGAATATCCGCCGGAAGGTAAAATGCCCGCTAACTTTATTAAACTTCTTAAAACTGGCTCCCCCCCTTCTCCCCCCTTCTCTCCCCCTGCTCCCCCCCTTCTCTCCCCCTTCTCTCCCCCTTCTCTCCCCCCTCTCTCCCCCTTCTTTCCCCTTCTCTCCCCTTCTCTTCCCCTTCTCTCTCCCCTGTCCTTCTCTCCCTCTCTCCCGCGCTCTCTAAATGTCTTACCGTGCCCTTTGGCAGCTGTTTACCTTCCTCTTCTTCACGCAGACAGCGCTCCTCCGCTGTCCCTGGCCCCCACCTCCGCGATGTGTTTGTGTGTATATGTATATGCGCGGACGGATCTTTGGTCAGTAGATGCAGCACACGCTTCGGTCGAAGCTTTCCAGGTGAGTGACCAAAACCTCTGGCGACTCATGGAAACATTGGGTGGGGCGCAAGGTCACCAGACGTTTCCGTTCAGGTTTCCTAAGTGGGACAGGGGCATTACGTTTTTTTTCCCAATGAGCCAACGTAATTTAGCGGTCAGCACCGGCTACAACCTATGAGTACCTACGAGAACCTTGGACCTCCTGGCAATCCACTAGGACCTCCTGGTGACCCACCTACGGCAGGAGAATTCTCGCTACTCTCCATGGCGGCTTCATTCTGGTCGCCGCTAATTTTTCAACATATTGAAAAATGTGCAGCAACCATAATGAGGCCACGACTAGTTCCCAGAATGTGGGAACTCCTTACAACCATGAAGGGGATTCCCCGGCAACCACCTGCAAACATGTGGCAACCATGTGGCGACCGCAGAGTCTCCTGCAGTCGCCTAAAAGGTTGCCTGTGGGACAGGCCCATTAACAAATTATTGCTTGGGAGACCACTTTCACCATTACAACTGCAACCAGGAGTCAAGTTTAGTTGAGCTGCCAGCAGGCCTGCAGGGACGAGAGCCGGCCAATGGTCGAAGGACTGACGGACCACGGCCAGCAGGGAGAGAGCTGCCGATCTGGCCCGCCCTCCTCCCATGCGCCTGAACGCAAGCCCCGGCGGACCGTGGCCTACAGGTCGAGAGTCGCCGAGCCATCCCCAGAGACCGGGAGGATGTAGCCAGTGATGATGACGGGTTCGACTGGCGGTAGGAGAGGAAACCAGCATTGAGCCTACCGTCCCTCATGGTCTGCTGCGCGATGTCCCCCCAGGTATAAAGGTAGACGGGCGAGGAGAGGAACATCGCATCCAAGGTAGGTGATAGCTGGAGGCCTGCAGCAGCCTGGGGCTTGCCTGGATCACGCACTGCTTATACTGTAAGAACTAGAGCGCGGATCAGACTTTGAAATTGGCGCCTAAACATGGTGCCTCTTGCATGCGGGTTTAGTAGACTATTTCTGCACACTTGCTAATCAGGGATGTGCTTGTTTATGGGAATACTGTACTGGACTGTATGCAAGAAAATAATTTCACTGTGCATTTGCAAATGTGGCAGTAACAGCATCATTCAACCATTGAATTACTGTATCGTTCATATGGAACCAAATTTAGCCCAAACCAAGTAACGACACCAGATTTCCTTCTCTAAAGTATATTACTGATCCAGGTGGCGTTTTGCAACAATCTCCAGGATTTGCAGTGACCATCAATGGGATAATTTAGTGATCACATCTCCAGATCAAAAGTCTACGCTGTGGGATTCTTGTCCAGTGATTTAACGCTAATCCACCATGTCTGTCAAGGCCCTGCGCCTTTTTAGCATTTCAAGCAGGAATGGCTAGAGAGGCACAAGGAACTGCAGATGCTAGAATCATGAGTAAAGCACAGAATGCTGGAAGAACTCAACAGGTCAGGCAGCAGCTGTGGAGGAAATGGAAAGGTGACATTTCAGGTCGGAGCCTTACTTCAGACTGATGGAGAACCAGAGCTTGAGCAGAGGATAGGCAGTGGAATTATCTTTGGATTTCATTGCTGGAGCAAAGTGCTAGCAAAGATACAATGGGCTGAATGGACTCAGTTCCTATTATTAATATCTAATCTGACATTTTAGACTTTAAAGTCATCTTTTTTAAAGATTAGTTTATTGTCACATGTACCGAGGTACAGTGAAAAGCTTTTTGTTGTATGCTCTGTGAAAAGTCAGCGAAAAGACTGTACATTATTACAAGCAAGCTGTCCATAGTGTACAGATACAGGATACAGGGAACATGTTTGGTGCAAGATAAAATCCAGTGTAATCTGATTAAAGGTAGTTCATGGGTTTCCAATTTGGTAGGTGGTTGGTCAGGACCACTGTCTATCTGGTGAGAGGATGGTTCAGTTGCCTGATAACAGCTGTGAAGAAACTGTTCATAAATCTGGAGGTGTGCATTTTAACACTTCTGTACCTCCAGCCTGATGGGAGAAGGGGGGAGAGGGGGTGACCGGAGTGAGACTGGCCCTTGATTAAGCTGGTGGCCTTGCCGAGCAGCGTGAAGTGTAGATGGAGTCAATGGAAGAGAGGTTGGTTCCATTGGGCAGCCTCCACAATCTGGAATCCAGGTCTCTCCTACACACAATGAAAGTATTGGATGATAAATAAAAGCTGGCAGGTCTGACTATACATGAATGCACAGTTGCTTTGCAGATAGCAAAATAAGTGTGTAGTATGTTTGCTGTTTAGACTTGATCAATAATGCTGAGAGTTTTGGGCAAGAGATGGATTGTACTAACCTGTTAAGACCTAATTGAGAATGTCAAGCCTGTCAAAGCGGAGTGAGATAGTAGACACTTGTTGGGACTTTTAATGGTCGTGGCACAATAGTTGGACAGGAGGCGCACTGTACAAACTGACGGAAGTAATCTCTGAGATGCAGCATGCTCTTTGCTTCCTGTACAATATCAGAGCGTTAAATACTCAGCTGTTCACCTATCTCCTAATAACTTTAATGAAATTTAAAAAAAAAAGATTTACCCATGTCCACCAACGTTAACAGTTTTGCAGGGTTTGAAAGTGGACTTTTAGCTTCTGTGGAACATTGATAAAAAATTGTCACTGATTATTAGCCACATTGCTTTCGAGCACAAGTGCCTACTTTTCTATGTTTTTCACACATCTAACTTGTTGCTATGGTGCTTATCACTATGCATTCTTCCACTGAATTGGAAATTGGATCAGTGGTAAAGGAATAATTGTGTCTCGGTGATGTTCGTGGGCCAGTCCATTCTGCAGGATTGAGATGGGCAGTGACTGATATTTATTCTGCTGGTTTATTTTTGTTCCCTTTGTATGCAATCTCAAAGCGGAATGCAAGAAGCAAGCTCTGCATTGATCAGCACACACACAATATCAGATAAGTTGGAGCTGAAACTGAGCTGAATATCTGGTGATCAGAGATCATCACTAAATGATGTCTATTGCAATTTAAATAAAAGAACTCTATTCCTCATACATGAAAAAAATAACCATGTTGTTTACTTGATTTCCAACATTACAGAAAGTGAATTTCCAAATAATTGATCTTGTTTGAGTGCTGTGGGAATTACTGCGAATAGTTGTGAGTATTTTTGGTATTATGGAATCGGTATATTGAGTTAAAGATGTATCCGGACTTTTTTTATTATTCAGCAGCAGATGTATAAATTATCCACTTTACAGAAACAACATCATTCATTGCATATGGAAATAACTATTCACAACATGGAAGTGTTGATTCATTGTCTGACATTGTAAGTGAGGTAGTTGATTGCATATGAAAATTCTCCTTTATTAACAGGTCGTAATGGAAATTTTTCATTTAACACGAAAGGGCTAAGAACCAGCAACATAATGTTGAGAAATTAAAGCAAAGAACATCTGTATATTGTGGACAGCTTGGTTGTAATCATGTATAGTCTGCACTGGATTGCACAAACATTTTACAGTGTACCTTGGTACATGTGATAATAATAAAGAAACTAAAACTATCTCTAAAACAATTGTCTTGGTTATTTGTGAAAACACAAGCTGAATTTGTTGGCCACCATTAATTTCCAAATCCCATAGATCTGCATCATTACGGAGTCTCGTGCCCAGAGTAGGGGAATGGAAAGCCAGAGGACATAGGGTTAAGGTGAGTGGGGAAAACCAGAGGAATAACTTTTTTACTCAAACGTGATAGGTATATGGAACAAGCTTTGGCAACATTTAAGAAATATTTAGACAGATACATGGATAGGACAGGATTACAGGGAAATGGGCCAAATGTAGGCAGGTGTGACTAGTGTAGATGGGACACGTTAGTCGGTGTGAACAAGTTGGGCTGATGGGCCTGTTTCCACGCTGTATATCCCTATAACTATGACTCAACAACACAAAAGTGTATGAAAAGGAAGTACTGTAGATACAGAGTGCTGGAGTAGCTCAGTGGGTCAGGCAGCATCTTAGGAGAACATGGATAGGTGACGTTTTGGGTCGGATCCTTTTCAGTCTTTTTGTCTCACAGTTTCTGTCTTTTCGATTCTGGCGTACTCAAAAAATTAAATTAACCAATCACCTACCAGGCTTTCTCCTGCCCCACCTCTCTTCCAGCTCCCCCCCCCCCCTTCCCCCCACAATCAGACTGAAGAAGGGTCCCAACCTGAAAAATCACATATCCATGTTCACCTGAGATGATGCCTGACCCGCTGAGTTACTCCAACACTTGATAGATGCAAAATGCCGGAGTAACTGAAGGGTCAAGCAGCATCTCTGGAGAAAAGGAATAGGTAATGTTTTGAGTCAAGATCCTTCTTTAGACTGAGAGTCAGAGGGGAGGGAACAAAGGTTCTGAACAAACCAGAGCCGGCTCTGATGATGAAGGAAAGGTGGAGCCCACAATGGTCCATTGTTGGCTGTGGAAGAGGTGATAACGAAGGGATATATCGATGCGAACAGTGGAACTAGCGGGATGACTATGGTGGGGGAGGGGCAGAGAGAGATGAAATACAGGGGTTAGTTGAAATTAGAGAAATCAATAATCATACCGCTGGTTTGTAAGCTGTCCAAACGATATATCAGATACTGTACACTTTGTGTTTTCTTTTGTTAACCAGCATCTGCAATTCCATGCATTTGCACGTCATATTCCGCTTGGGGAGTCTGCATCCTTTGGGCTTGAACATTGAATTTTCTCAATTCTGTTAACCCCTGCTGTCTCCTCCCCTTCCCACCTCTCCCTCAGCCCTTGGGCCCTGGCATTCCCTCTATCTCTATCTCCCTCCCCCACCCTAGTCGCACTAGCTTCTCATTTTCACACCACAAACAGCTTACAATGGCTTGTTCCCTTTATCATCGATATATTTTTTTGCATATCTTTCATTCATTGTTCTTTATCTCTCCACATCAACGTCTATATCTCTCGTTTCCCTGATCCCTGACCAGTCTGAAGAAGGGTCTCGACCCGAAACGTCGCCTATCTCCTTCGCTCCTTAGATGCTGCTGCACCTGCTGAGTTTCTCCAGCTTTTTGTGTAACCCTCTGCAATTCCATGTTTCTACTATGAGAAGGAGTCTCTGGCAATTATATTTGAGTCTCAGAAATTCATCATTCACATTTGCCACAGAAATTTGATCAGGGACGTCTTTGCAAAAACGATGGAACCATTCCTTTGAAGTGTACTCCAATTAATAATCTTTTACAAAACCAATTTACAGACAGTAAAGCGGATGGCTTAACCTTGCAGCACCTTGTCATATTTCTTGGAAACGTTTGAAAATGCCTCAGGTAATGGGTAGAGTTTGACAAACTTACTTTATGAAAATATTCTTCTCTCAATAATCACAAGCCACATGTGTTGTTTAGTTTAGAGATACAGTGTGGAAACAGGCCCTTCGGCCCATGCGTCCGGACCAACCAGACATCACCCCTTACACTAGCACTGTCCTACACACTAGGGACTATTTACAGAGGGCCAATTAACCTACAAACCCGCATGTCTTTGGGATGTGGGAGGAATGTACTCGCTAGAATTTAGAAGATTGAGGGGGGATCTTATAGAAACTTACAAAATTCTTAAGGGGTTGGACAGGCTAGATGCAGGAAGATTGTTGGGGAAGTCCAGAGCAAGGGGTCACAGTTTAAGGATAAGGGGGAAGTCTTGTAGGACCGAGATGAGAAAAACATTTTCACACAGAGAGTGGTGAATCTGTGGAATTCTCTGCCACAGAAGGTAGTTGAGGCCAGTTAATTGGCTATATTTAAGAGGGAGTTAGATGTGACCCTTGTGGCTAAGGGGATCAGGGGGTATGGAGAGAAGGCAGGTACGGGATACTGAGTTGGATGATCAGCCATGATCATATTGAATGGTGATGCAGGCTCGAAGGGCTGAATGGCCTACTCCTGCACCTATTTTCTATGTTTCTATGTTTCTATGAAACCGGAGCATCCGGAGAAAACGCATAATGTCACAGGGAGAATGTGCAAACTCTGTACAAACAGCACCAATAGTCAGGATCGAACTGGGAGCAACTCTACCACTGCCCACTGTGCTGCTGCATTTAAAGCTGAAAGGGGTTAAGAGCATTTCAATATTTGTCCCTATTACATTAGTGCAAAGCAGTGGTTTCTTTCTAAGCAAACAGATGCCAGTAGACATATCGTTCGTTGCTGCTGAAGTGTAAAGTGGATCATCGTCCTATAAGCTATTTCAAGACATTCCTGCCTAATTTAATTAATACATTAAAACATTTTTAAACTTTAGTAATCTTTCATTGGAAATCTTTGAATTATCTTTAATCGGACTTTATCAGACTTCAGTATTATATCTTTGCACTAAATGTGGCAAGCCGGCAGCCCTGCCAGCAGTGTGTTAGTTTTTTCAACTTTTTTAATGTTTTTAGTGTGGAAGGGAGAAACCTCTTTGGTCGCCTCGTCCACGGAGAGGCAACTTTTTCCATGTCGCCTCCCTCGTGGCCTAACATAGAGGATCGGTGCGGCCTTTCCCGGAGAAGCACCCAGGGCTTCATCGACGGGCGCAGCGCGGACTCTCGACGCGGAGCGGGCAAGGGCTCGCCAGGGTTGCCGGAGGGGAGCGCTCCGTTCGCTGGCCCGCGGCAGCCTGAAGCCGGGGTCTGCAGAGCTCCAGCTGGCGCGGCGTCCGTAGCCTGGGATCCCTTGCCCTTGTTGGGGACCCGGGAGGAGAAGAGCACCAACCGCCGGCCCGCGGCCAACTTCTACCGCGGGCGCGGCGGGGACTTACAATCAGGAGTGGGGTCCCTCGCCGGGGACCCCTGGAGAGGAGCTCTGACCACCTGCCTTGCCGTCTACGGTGCTTCTGGCTGCGGTGCGGCAGGAACTTTAAATCTTCGACTGCCAGCCTGCGGCCTACACCAACCTGAAGCCGCGGTCTCCGGTGGGGAAGCACCGATTCAGGACTTACCTGGACTTTATCTGAACTTTACCTTGTCTGAGCTTCTGGACGCCCACAGCGGCATCTGCGGAGGGTTGAGATCCTGACCTCGGGGGAAAATGGAGGAGGACTGGCCAAATGTTGTGCCTTCCACCACAGTGATGAATGCTGCGGTGGATGTTTGTGTTAAAAAATTTTATTGTGTTTTTGTGTGTTCTTTTTCATTGTACCATTGCTGGCAAATTCATTTCACTTGCACTTTATGTGCAAGTGGCGAATAAAACTGATATTGATATTGATTGACATTGATGTTGTACCCTTTACAATCTTTTTCTGCATGCTGCGGATGGCTTAATTGTATTCAAGTGTAGTATTTTCTGGACTGGATTGCATGCAAACAAAAGTTTTTCACTGTACCTCGGTGCACGTGACAATAATAAGCTAAACTGATAATAAACTAAAAAAAACAAATGTTTCCAATATTTAAAAAATAATTTAATAAGAAAATATAGCATGTATCTTTTTGGAGTTGCCGGTACACTGTATTGGCATGTACAGTCACAGTGGTGCTGCTGTTGCAGAGTGATATGGTTTTGGATCTTTTTAATTGACAAGCCTAGCTTTATGTGGCTCTGTGCTGCCTACGTTGCACATCTTGCACTATGCAAGACACCAGGTAGAAAAGAAAATTAGGAAGAAATTGACAACATGCCAGAGGTTATGGGGAGAAGGCAGGAGAATGGGGTTAGGAGAGAGAGATAGATTAGCCATGATTGAATGGCGGAATGGACTTGATGGGCCGAATGGCCTAATTCTGCTCCTATCACATGATCTAATGATCTTGTGAACATATCTGAGGTGATGGGGAGAGCACGTGAAAGAGGTTTATGAGGTTCCCATGGGTCTCAGAGCTGCACAAGCATTTTTGCATTAAAATCAAATTCTGGAGAGGATCCTCTGTCAAATCCTGATGTTACCTAATTTCTTTATGAAATCCATGTCAAAGATACAAAAGGATGCAATTGTGGGAACACTTGGATTCTTACTTGTCCCTATATCTTGTCCCTATACCAAAGCCGGGTAACGACTGTGCTACAGGGGAGCCCCGCAGCCGCAGCACGCCACGTACAGCTGCCGGGGATATCTGCCGTAGGGCAGTCCGGCAGAGCTACTGCTGCGTCGAGCAGCCCTGCAGGAGCAGGTGCTGCCGACACAACGCCGCGTCAGGCTGCGGTCAAGGGCGCCGGTGGCAGCAGTACACGGTCGACCAGCTTAGCTCTGGCAGCTGCTGACCATGCACCTCCACGGAGATATACGGTCAGAAATGGAGGTAGGCCTGCACGGACTTCGGGGAGCCAGGTACCGGGGGTCGGTGCCGACTCATCTCCACTGCCTTCCTACCAGGCAGGGGGACCGCCACAGTCCGCTCGAAGGCCAACTAGCAGAATGTCCGTGCGGGAGTCGTATGGGCCTGCAGGAGCAGTTGCCCACGACGACCTACCACCGGACCCTAGTCTGCGCCTTATGGAGGTGTGGTCCGCTGGTGGAAGCCCCAGAGAAATTGCAGAGGAAGTCGGCTTGTCCGCCGCGAGTAGCGGGGACGTTCGCGTTTCAAGGTTGGAGCTCTTGGTGGAGCAACTAGTCCAGCGGGATATGGACCGGGATGAACGGGGGTCTCGGGCCTCCACAAGCCATGCCAGGAGACCGCCGAGCATCTCGTCTTCTCCAGCCAGCAGTGCCAGAAGTTGCCAGGACGCTGACTTCGATGAAGAACCAGGGATGCCGGAGGCCGCAGATCCAGAGCAAGGTGCTGACCTGCTGGACGTAGTGGGGAAATTTGCCACAGCTACTCACACCGGGGAGCCGCTGCACCCCAAACTGGCGGGAACCTTTAATTATCTGACCACACACCAGCTTCAAGGTCAGATAGTCAATGCAACCATGGCCAAGTTCAAGCCGCCCGAAAACTGCATCAACTTGAGTGTCCCCACGGTCAATGCCCAAATCTGGGGGAATTTGAGTACCAGCACCAAGATGCAGGACGTACGCCTCCAGGGAATCCTCAACCTCCTGTCGACCGGCATTACGGCAAATGCCAAGGCCCTCGATGGGGACAACGTGACCAGTGAGCAGCAGGATGCCCTGGCACTTCTCTGCAATACGCAGTTTGAAATAAACTGTCCTCGTAAGAGCTCCATCCGGCCCACTCTCAACCCAAAATTTGCAGGGTTGTGCCGTACCTCCACCACTCCACCACCTCATCAGCTGTTCGGGGAAGATCTGCCGAAGCAGGTCAAAGAAATGGATGAGGAGGCCAATACTGTTGGCCTTATGACACCGCCACCAGCTAAAGTACTCCCTTACCAGCGACAACAACCGTACCCTACCTGGAAACCTCGCCAGCCGGATAGGACACCAAGGACCTATCCGCCTCCAGTCCCCCAACAGCAGAGGCCTTTTTTAGGGCAAGGCCTGCAGAGGCCCGCATGGAAGATGCGGCCACAGCCACGACAAGCAACACAACGCCCCCCCAAAACACCATATACCAAGACCCGTCGTTGACCATGGAGGTAAGGAGGTCTGGTTCGTCTAAGTAAGTAGCAATTATAACTTCACAAGTAGGGGGACGGTTGCAGGCATTTTGTGGTGCTTGGGATGCAATAACCACAGACACGTTTATTCTACAAAGTGTTCACGGTTATGTCATAGGATTTATTAATGGGAAACTTCCCCCTACACAGCATGAACCTCCGCACACATTTACGCTCTCTCAAAACAAGATAAAGGAGGGACATGCAGAAATTCTACGGCTAGCAGCCAAAGGGGTGATAGGCCAAACAACACATGAACCCCTTGAGTTTGTGTCCAACATCTTTACAAAAACCAGAAAAGATGGTGGGTGTCGGATTATCATAGGTCTAGGTGAACACTTTTGTACAATATACCCATTTCAAAATGGAAACCTTTGAAACAGCTATGCAGCTGCTTTACCAGGGGTACTTTATGGCTTGCATTGATTTAAAAGATACATACTATACAGTCCCCATTATAGAATCTCACAGGAAGTTCCTACTATCCAAACTAACCCGTCTCAAGTTATGGACTACCTGGGCTTCCCCATTGACACAAACCGAATGATGATCACTATCCCGACCAACAAAGCTTCAGACATAAAAGAAGCATGCAACAGCCTTGCTTGCGCCAGGGTACCGACTATCAGACAGACGGCTAAGGTAATTGGGAAATTGGTAGCTACATTCTCAGCTGCGCAATTCAGACCATTACATTACCAAAACTTACAAAGAGCAAAGATCTCAGCATTAAAAGCAAATGCTGGGCACTTTGACAGACCAATACGGCTGCCAATTAAGGCTAAAGCTGAGCTACAATGGTGGATTGACAATATTAGTGAGTGTCACAAACCCATCATTGTTAGCAACCCATCAGTTGTGCTACAGACTGACGCAAGCACACAAGACTGGGGTGCAACTGACACCGTGTCTAGTTGTGGTGGCAGATGGGACCCTCACGAGTCAACCCTCCTCCAGACACAAGGGATCAACTATCTGGAGATGTTGATCATGGGGAACAAGGATATGGCAGACCAATTGAATAACTACTTTGGTTCCGTCTTCACTAAGGAAGACATAAATAATCTGCCTGAAATAGCAGGGGACTGTGGGTCAAAGGAGGAATTGAGTGAAATCCAGGTCAGTCGGGAAGTGGTGTTGGGTAAAGTGAATAGATTAAAGGCCGATAAATCCCCAGGGCCAGATAGGCTGCATCCCAGAGTACTTAAGGAAGTAGCTCAGGAAATAGTGGATGCATTAGTGATAATCTTTCAAAACTCTTTAGATTCTGGAGTAGTTCCTGAGGATTGGCGGGTAGCAAATGTAACCCCTCTTTTTAAGAAGGGAGGGAGAGAGAAAACGGGGAATTACAGACCAGTTAGTCTAACATCGGTAGTGGGGAAACTGCTAGAGTCAGTTATTAAAGATGGGATAGCAGCACATTTGAAAAGTGGTGAAATCATTGGACAAAGTCAGCATGGATTTACAAAAGGTAAATCATGTCTGACGAATCTTGTGGAATTTTTCGAGGATGTAACTAGTAGCGTGGATAAGGGAGAACCAGTGGATGTGGTATATCTGGACTTCCAGAAGGCTTTCGACAAGGTCCCACATAAGAGATTAGTATACAAACTTAAAGCATACGGTATTAGGGGTTCAGTATTGATGTGGATAGAGAACTGGCTGGCAAACAGGAAGCAAAGAGTAGGAGTAAACGGGTCCTTTTCACAATGGCAGGCAGTAACTAGTGGGGTACCGCAGGGCTCAGTGCTGGGACCCCAGCTATTTACAATATATATTAATGATCTGGATGAGGGAATTGAAGGCAATATCTCCAAGTTTGCGGATGACACTAAGCTGGGGGGCAGTGTTCGCTGTGAGGAGGATGCTAGGAGACTGCAAGGTGACTTGGATAGGCTGGGTGAGTGGGCAAATGTTTGGCAGATGCAGTATAATGTGGATAAATGTGAGGTTATCCACTTTGGTGGCAAAAACAGGAAAGCAGACTATTATTTAAATGGTGGCCGATTAGGAAAAGGGGAGATGCAGCGAGACCTGGGTGTCATGGTACACCAGTCATTGAAAGTAGGCATGCAGGTGCAGCAGGCAGTGAAAAAAGCGAATGGTATGTTAGCTTTCATAGCAAAAGGATTTGAGTACAGGAGCAGGGAGGTTCTACTTCAGTTGTACAGGGTCTTGGTGAGACCACACCTGGAGTATTGCGTGCAGTTTTGGTCTCCAAATCTGAGGAAGGACATTATTGCCATAGAGGGAGTGCAGAGAAGGTTCACCAGACTGATTCCTGGGATGTCAGGACTGTCTTATGAAGAAAGACTGGATAGACTCGGTTTATACTCTCTGGAATTTAGGAGATTAAGAGGGGATCTTATAGAAACTTACAAAATTCTTAAGGGGTTGGACAGGCTAGATGCAGGAAGATTGTTCCCGATGTTGGGGAAGTCCAGGACAAGGGGTCACAGCTTAAGGATAAGGGGGAAATCCTTTAAGACCGAGATGAGAAAGACTTTTTTCACACAGAGAGTGGTGAGTCTCTGGAACTCTCTGCCACAGAGGGTAGTTGAGGCCAGTTCATTGGCTATATTTAAGAGTGAGTTGGATGTGGCCCTTGTGGCTAAGGGGATCAGAGGGTATGGAGAGAAGGCAGGTACGGGATACTGAGTTGGATGATCAGCCATGATCATATTGAATGGCGGTGCAGGCTCGAAGGGCTGAATGGCCTACTCCTGCACCTAATTTCTATGTTTCTATGTTTCTATGTTAGGGGCTTTCCATGGGCTGCGGGCATACTGCACTAACTTACAGCATTTACATGTCCGCCTCCAAAAAGATAACACCACGGTGGTGGCTTATATAAATCATATGGGTGCTATCAGGTCATTATCTTCTGACGAATTGGCAAACACAATCTGGCACTGCTGCATTGAGAGAAATATTTGGATAGCAGCGACCTATCTACCAGGGAAGCTCAATACAGTGGCGGACACCAGGTCACGAGTGTTCAATGATAACATCGAGTGGATGTTGCACCCCCAAATTTTTGCTGAAATTATAGCTATCTTTGGCACACCAGATATAGACCTTTTTTGCGTCCAGGTTGAACCATCAGATACCAACGAATGTGTCTTGGGAACCAGACCCTGGGGCAGTAGCTATGGATGCTTTTTCTCTCCATTGGGGGAAATAGTTTTGCTACGCATTTCCCTCATTCTGCCTCATCAGTCGGGTATTGCAGAAAATTCAACTGGATTTTTGATCATACCCGACTGGCCTACACAGCCATGGTACCCGGTGGTCCTCCAAATCTTGAAACGTCCGTGGGTTCAAATTGATAAAACCCCAAATAGATTACCAACCCCATTAGGGGGGAAAGTCACCCGTGCCATGGTCACCTACACCTGTTGGCTTGCAGGTTCTAAAGAGGCCGCTTATCAAGGCCGGCATATCGCCCAGAGCCATGGACCTCATCTCAGCGTCGTGCCGAGCATCAACCAGGAGGCAGTACCTCACCCAGGTCAGGATGTGGGAGGCCTTCTGCTCCCGTACCAACACGACCTACAACTCGGCCACGATCCCTGATGTCCTGGAATTCCTAGCGGGCCATTCATTATGATAAGGGCCTCAGCTACAGTGCCATCAACAGCGCCAGGAGTGCGCTGTCCTCATACCTGGACAGGTGTAGGCTCAAACCACCTGGTGTCCAAATTCATGAGGTGTGTGTTCAACACCAACCCTCCATGACCCAGATACAACATCACCTGGGACGTAGGGATAGTACTGACTCTACTGAGGAGCTGGTCCCCTATGACAGAGTTACCACTCAATAAGCTCACCCTCAAAGTGGTGATGCTGATGGCACTGACTACAGCTCAACGAGTCCAGGCCTTACAGCAGCTGCGGCTGGATAGCATGGTCTCCACCCCTGCGAAGGTAACTTTCTTTGTAGAGGACCTGCTGAAGCAGCACAGACCTGGGTCTTTTGGGCTGCAGTTGGAATTCCAGGTGTACCCCACTGATGCCACCCTCTGTATAGCCACCCATCTCCGCCACTACATCAGAACAACACAAACCATCCGGAAGATGGAGCAGGGGCTCCTCATCAGCCACAAACAACCACATCACCAGGTGACTGTGAAGACTGTCGCAAGGTGGCTCAGGGCGTTGTTGGGTGCAGCAGGAGCAGATACTATCATTTTAAAATCTCACTCTACCAGGGCTGCATCCACATCAGCGACGAGGGCCATGGAGGTGCCCATGGACCACATCCTCGCCACCGTGGGCTGGGCCAGTGAAGCAACCTTGCAGGGGTTCTACAATAAGCCTATGGTCGCCCCCGCAACTTTCGTGGAAGCCGTGCTGGGAGCCGCTCTGTGAATGATATGTCCCCGAATTAGGGGTCTTTTGCTTTGTTATTATTTGTGTTAATAACTGTGCATTATTTTTCAGCCTGTTCAGACTGGACTGCATTAACTATCTTCCTCCATCAGTATTGCGGCAGTGTGATAGCATGGATGTTGTCCAGGGCGTGAAATCACAGAGCTTTGAAATCTTCACGAAGTCACTCACGTGACTCCGAAATAAAATGGTAAGATTAAACGAGAACTTACCAAGTTCGAAGGTTGATCTTTATTTTATGAGGAGTTGCGGTGAGGGATTTCGTGCCCTCCGCTCCCAACCCTCTATCATAAGGTCAACTGGTATGTTCTACGTCATTAATCTTACTATCTCCAGTCATGGTGCGTTCTGTGATTCCACACCGCTGCTTTGAAGAATGTCACGCATGCGTGCTGGCGGGGTCTTCACGAAATCCCTCACCGCAACTCCTCATAAAATAAAGATCAACCTTTGAACTTGGTAAGTTCTCATTTAATCTTACTATTAAATGTTATTCCCTTTATCCTGTGCGCTGTGGACAGCTCGATTGTAATCATGTATAGTCTTTCCACGGACTGGTTATCACGCAACAAAGGCTTTTCACAGTACCTCTGTACACGTGATGATTAAACTAAACTATACATTATGAATGATTTTACTTCACAGTTTTTTTCTCAAGATGTGATGGAAGACTCACTGAATCAAATGGCATGAGACAACTGTGCTTAATTAGAGCGGATTTATTGTGTTAACATTGGCTGATTCAGAGGTCTTACCGTTCAAACCCGATCTTAATTCAGCTAGTTTATGTAGTTGGTTTTAGGTGCCAAAGAGACCAATAAAAGGCATCTTGACTCATTGGGTCTAGCTTCAACTTGTGTAGTTCTTAAATTTACTTCATTTACTCCCCGGACATCATATTTTATTATAGGTTCCCTTGATATTTATTGCTTGGTACTATGTAAAGCCTGCATTATACATGACTTTTGATGCAGCCACTCACTGCATGTGTTTTGCAGAGGCGTTTGTACGTTCTCCCCGTGACCATGTGGATTTTCTCCGAGATCTACGGTTTCCTCCCACACTCCAAAGAGGTACAGGTTTGTAGGTTCATTGGCTTGGTATAAGTGTAAATTGTCCCTAGTGTGCATAGGGTAATGTTAATAGAAACATAGAAAAGTAGGTGCAGGAGTAGACCATTCGGCCCTTCGAGTCAGCACCGTTTTGTGCAGGAATCGCTGGTCAGTGAGGACACGGTGTGTCTGTTTCCACACTGTATCTCTGAACTAAACTAAACTAAACTAAACTAAACTGAACTGAAGGCCATCAATGATAGGAAATGAGAGAGATTGAAAGACCAACATGAGACGATTAGGAGTCCATGCAGCAAGAAACAAAAGATCACTACAGGAAGAAGGCTGAGTAGTTTCTGGAATATTACCATCACTCAGCATAAAAACTAATAAATTCATTTTATATTCTTTGAAAAATCAATTCAGTCAAACCATGGAGACTAATTGTGTTTCGGCATATAATGTATCCCTGGGTGAGGTGTGATCCTATAGGGGTGAACAAAATGCACAGAGTCTCTTGTCTGGGGAATCAAGAACCAGAGAAAATAGGTTTAAGGTGAGTGGAGAAAGATTTAATAGGAACCTGAGGGGTAACTTTTTTACACAATGGAACGTGTGTGTATGGAACAAGCGGCCGGAGGAGGTAGTTGAGGCAGGTTCTATCGCAACGTTTAACAAACATTTAGACAGGTACATGGATAGGATAGGTTTAGAGGGATATGGGCCAAATGCAGGCAAGTGGATCTAGTGTAGATGGGGTATGTTGGTCGGTGTGGGCACGTTGGGCCGAGGGTCTGTTTCCACACTGAATGACTCTTTGACTCAATTTCATATTTTGAGAAGCGGCATTTAATCCATCCATCTAGTCAGCCCCATTCACATGCCATGATTACGGAAATGTGGAGAGATAGCTCACCTTGGTCATATAACAGTTTTTGGCTGCTCAAGTTCCAAAATTGTCTTGTGGGACAGTAGTCTGAAGGCTTCCTACTATATTCTCAAGGATAGATGGTTCTTCAAAATGCTTATGTTTTACAAATGACTGAAGCTGTTGGTGGCTGCTGCTATTTTCCACAGCTATGTGCAGGAAGTCAGTGCACATACAATGTAGAACAGCACAGTGCAGGAACAGGCCATTCGGCTCACAACATCCATGCCGAACATGATGCCCAGTTAAACTAATCTCCTCTGCCTGCAACTAATCCACATCACTCCATTCCCTGCATAGCCAAGTTCCTATCCTAAAGCCTCTTAAATGTCACTACCTCTGGGCCACTTCCAAGCACCCACCGCTCTCCGTGTAACGTACTTGCCTCACTAATCTTCTTTAAACTTTGGGCCTCTCACCTTAGAGCAATGCCAACTACTGTTTGACATCTCCACCCTGAGAGAAAAGGTTCTGACTGTCTACCCTATCGATGCCTCTCATAATCTTGTATACTTCTGTCAGGTCTCCAAAGGTCAAGAGAAAACAATCCGAGTTTGTCCAACCTCTCCTTGTAGCTAATGCCCTCTAATCCAGGCAGCACTCTGGTAAAAGGTCGAGTAATCACAAGGAAATAATTCTGAACAGTGGTGACTACGTGAAGCCACTGCAAAATTAATTTCTGGAAACCTACCAGGTAAGATGAAACGCTCAAGCAATGCAATCGATTATATGAATTGCATGACTAATGAAGCACCAGAAATTGTTCAATGAAATAATGAGCACCTTGTTGATAACATGAAATAGATAAAACTAATATGCTGAATTAATCCTTATTAGTCATTCTTAAAAGCTTTCTTCACTCAAGAAATTTGTATCACTGTTGTTTTTTGGAACTGTAATTAGGTGAGGAAGATTCATCAGCATTCAGTTTTCCCTCATCATTTACTGTACATCCGTCCAAGCTAATTGCTGCTCTGGGAGAGGTCTTGGCAAGATGCCTGATTCAGGTTTAGTTATAGAACCACCACTTACTGCACTGCAATAATCACGACCATATCTAAGCAATACATTTCAAAGCCTCTACTCAACATTTTACTCAAAATACCCTCATTAGGCTCTATCATTTTAATTCAGAGAGTCATGGAGAGTCATGCAGCATGGAAACAGGCCCTTTGACGAACTTTCCATGCCGACTAAAATGCCCCATCTATGCTAATGGTATTTGCCTATGTTTGGCCTACATCTCTCTAAGCCACTCCTTCTGCAGTTGTACAGAGCCCTAGTGAGACCACACCTGGCGTATTGTGCGCAGTTTTGGTCCCCTAATTTGAGGAAGGACATTCTTGCTATTGAGAGAGTGCAGCGTAGGTTTACAAGGTTAATTCCCGGGATGGCGGGACTGTCATATGCTCAGAGAATGGAGCAGCTGGGCTTGTACACTCTGGAGTTTAGAAGGATGAGAGGATATCTCATTGAAACATATCAGATTGTTAAGGGCTTGGACACACTAGAGGCAGGAAACATGTTCCCGATGTTGGGGGAGTCCAGAACCAGGGGCCACAGTTTAAGAATAAGGAGTAAGCCATTTAGAACGGAGATGATGAAACACTTATTCTCACAGAGAGTGGTGAGTCTGTGGAATTCTCTGCCTCAGAGGGCGGTGGAGGCCGATTCTTTGGATGCTTTCAAGAGAGAGCTAGATAGGGCTCTTAAAAATAGCCAGAGTCAGGGGATATGGGCAGAAGGCAGGAACAGGGTACTGATTGGGGATGATCAGTCATGATCTCATTGAATGGCGATGTTGGCTTGAAGGGTCAAATGGCCTACTCCTGCACCTATTGTCTATTGTCTATTGTCTAACCATGTACCTGTCTGTGTATCTTTTAAATGTAAACTAAACTAAACTAAATGTTGCTATAGTATCTGCCTCGACTACTACCTTTGGCAGCTTGTTTCTTTACCCACCACTCTCTGTGTAAACAAGCTGTCCCTAGGTTCCTATTATAATGCTATATATAAATACAATCAAGCCAAACTCAATTACAATAGATAGAGAAAAGGGAAAGATACAGAATGCAGAATGTAGTTCTCAGCATTGTAGTGCACCAGTTCCAGAGACAACTTCCAATGTCCACAAAGGTGTCGAGCTGAATCAGACAGTACCCTAGCTTATGGAAGGACCGTTCAGAAGCCCGAAAACAGAGGAGAAGAAGCTGTTTCTGAATCTGGTGGTGCGCGCTTTCAAGCTTCTGTACAACAAACCCTCGCTCTGACGGACCACTGGGAATATGGTGTCTGTAATTGACAATTGTCCACTGTAACCGGGTATTAGGGATAAATATTAACTGGTTCAACCCAAGGCCGGGTGGGAAGAAACGCGGCATTGGGGTCTGGTGGGGGGATGGTTGTTAACCCAGGAGGAATTCACAGGCTGGGGGGCCACAGAGCCCCCCAGCACCACACGCAGTGTGCCAGGCCCTCTTCCTGCTTGTCATATACTGCCAGGGGACGCCGCACGATGGCCACCTCGCTAACGGCCTGTCTCGTCTTTTTCATTCTTTGTGTTTTTAGTTTGTTGTAAAATGTATGCTTCATCTTATCTTTAGTTTTTGTATTTGTGGGGGCCGGTGGGTGGGGGGAGTGGGGGAAACTTTTTTTATCTCTTACTTCGACAGAGATGCAACTTTTTCCGTGTCGTATCTCTGCCTGCACTGCGGCCTAACATGATGGAGTTGGCGGTCTCTTGTTTTGGACTTCTAGAGCTCCAACGGGGAGCCTGTAGACTTTAACATCTTGGTGCGGGTGATCCCTTTGCCAGGGGTCGGCCTTTGGTGCTCCAACCTGCAGAAGCTGTGGACGTTAACATCGTGAAGCTCGCGGTCCCTGGTTAAGGACCGATTTCGGGGACTCCAAGCCAGAGGAGTTTCGACCGTCCCTGATGCGGGAGCTTAGACCGCCGCAACGTGGAGCTCGATCGTGGCTGCGGATGGTTCGACTCCCCCGGTCGCGGGAGGAAAGGAAGAAGGAAGATAAGACTGTTGTCTTCCATCACAGTGGGGAATATGGAGGAGCCACTGTGATGGATGTTTATGTCAAATTTTTAAGCTGTTGTGTGTCTTGTTGCTTGTGCAGCAAACCAAATTCCTCTTAAGTTGCAAAAACATACTTGGCTAATAAACTACGATTATGATTATGATTATTATGATTCCAAACTAACAGAAGGGCTTCGGAAGTTTGCATTGAATTTGTTCACAATTGCTAGTAAGAATCAATAAGTATGGGTGAAGCTAGCATCATAATTTATGAATGACAAGATTGTAACATTGTCTCAGTGACAGTGAACGCTGCCAACAAAAACGGTGTTGTTCCATTCACATTTGTGTGGGAGGAATTGAAGGAACTACCTTACAAATTTACATCATCTTTCATAGCCTCAGGTTAGTGTTAAGTGTTGAACAGTCAACAAAACAATTAACTGTGGCTACAATGGCATATGCTAGCTAATTTGTGGTCTTTAAGGTGGCATTGAAATCAATGTAATAATGGGATAATAATCTGCTTGAGTTGTGTTCGTTGAGGAATGCATAATGGTGATCAAATGAGATCATATGATTTTCACAGGCCAACCTTACCTCCCAGCAGGTCTCCCTGCATTAAGCTCCAGAATTTCTGTTAGGTCTTCCTAGCAGAACATGGACTGAAGGAGGGTCTCGACCCAAAACCTAATCTCAGTTATTAACTTTTCTCAGAGATGCTTTGTAATTCGCTGAGTTACTCCAGCTTTTTGTATCTATCTTAAACTTGCTAGGTCTTCATTGCACCTAGGGCACCTCATTATTAGAAAGGTTCTTATTAGTAAGGGTGTCAATAGTTACAGGGAGAAGGCAGAGGAATGGGGCTGAGTGGGAAGAATAGGGTTGAGTGGAAAAAATAGATCAGCCATGATCAAATGGCAAAGCAGACTCGATGGGCTGCATTGCCCAGAACTGTCCTATGCCATTTCCTACATAACCATGCTTTCGACCCTTCAGTCGACCCGAAACGTTACCTATTCCTTTTCTCCAGAGATGCTGTCTGACACGCTCTGTTACTCCAGCTTTTCGTGTCCTTCCTACTTGAACCTGATTGTATAACACTTATTTTCTACGTACTTGTGCAAAGCCTTGATTCTTTGTTAATTTGAAAAGATTAGGCAGGGTTGGAAAATCTGCTGTAACCTGTTAAACTCTTCACCATAGAGTAGCAATGTTACAAAATTTTGAGATTAAAAAAATCAAGTCTTCAATTTATCCCATCAGATAAAGCATAAAAAGAAGTTTAATTTGACACTTAATTCACTTTCATATCTTCAGTATTAAAAAGGTTATGGCCATTTTCATACTTGGAAATTAGCATCTTGTTCCCCATTGCCTTTCCATTGACTTAACTCAAAAGCTGTGATCTAGGACAGTCAAAAGCCCATAACTTGCTTAAAAATTAAGAGCTCAATGAAATTTTCAGTTATTATAGATTGAAGCATTCTGAAACAAATATGAAACAATCTTACTTGGATGACCTGAAATTAAAGCATATAATTAGTTAGTTTCCTAATTGTAGCTAATTACAAAATTCAATTACTAGATCTAAACATCTATCCATTTCTTAAGGAAAGATAAACATTTTTAAATTGCCTAAGTGCCCAAATAACATTCAACCAATAATTCACAATATAACATGATTTTAAAATCTCATTTTCATGAAGTTATAGGCCAAATGGAAGGAATTTAGTGTTCAATTCCCGTAAATTAATGGCCATTTAAATCAACTTGCGAGTGGGTTTTAGTGGAACGCGGTTTGCGGTGAATTTTACCCACAGTTGGCAGGAAAAATACTGCCGGTTCGTATATATTTTTTGTCCCCTTTTCGAAACATGAAAATTTGATTAAAGGCTTCCTAAGAAGCACGTTTTTATGTAAAAATAAACTGTGTACTTTATTTTATCCCCTACGTAAAATCCTTCCCGTTGTCGGCGCTCATGGCTTTAGAAGATGATTTTTAAATTACTCTAGCTAATAAATGATCTAGTGTAGTTTAAAAATAACTTCATAAAACAAATTTCGGAGCGATTTCTCTTCAGCAACGAAATCCCCTGAGATGGATCGATTTGCCCTGTCTGGAGTAAAACGGCACTTTAGACCCACCCCCCTCTGAAAGGCGCCAAAGTCGTGCACACGGAGAGCAGCAGAACTGCAGCGCCGCTCAAGGTAGGTTTTGTAACATACCTACATAGAGTTATAGTTATAAGATCATATGGCATGGACACAGGCCCATCAGGCCAACCATACCAGTCAACATGCACATCTAAGTTAGTCCCATTTGGCTGTACCTGACCACTATCCCTGTAAACATTTCCTGTCCATATACCTGACCAAATATCTTTTAAATGTTACTGCATCTGCCTTGACCACTTCCTCTGGTACCTCATTTCATTTACATACCACCCTCTATGTGAAAAGCGTTTAAGAGGCTGTTAGATAGACGCATGGTTGTGCAAGGAAATCAAGGATATGGAGCACATGCAGGCAGAGGAGATTAGTTTAATTTGGCATCATGTTCGGCACAGACATTGTGGGTCGAAGGGCCTGTTCTTGTGCTGTACTGATCTATGTTCTGAAAGGTTGCTCCTCAGGTTCCTATTAAATCTTTCCACTCTCCCCTTAAACCTATTTCTTCTAGTTTTTGAAACTGCAACCCAATGGGAAAAAGCTGCATTTTCCTATATTTACTGTATGCCTCTTTATTGCATGCTATAAGATTATCTCTCAGTCTCCTATGCTACAAGGAATAAACTCCTAGTTATAGTCCAAACTCTCCCTGTAGTTTAATTCCTTGAGTCCTGTCAACATCCTTGTAAATCTTTTCTACATTCTTTGCACCTTAATAACATCTTTCCTATAACAGGGTGAGCATTTTGAGGTAATCTGGGATTTTCTTTTAATGCATTCCGTACCTTCGGAAGTATTATTTGGATATTGTACTGCACTTATGCCCCTGTCCCACTTAGGAAACATGATCGGAAATCTCTGGAGACCTTGCGACCCACCCAAGGTTTCCATGAGGTTCCTGGAGGTTCCCGTCACTCTCCATGAGTCACCAGAGGTTTTGGTCACCTGCCTGGAAAGCCTCGACCGAAGCGTGAGCTGCATCTACTGATCAAAGATCCTACAGGATCTTTGCTACCGACCACACACGCACGCACACACACACACACACACACAAACATATCGCAAAGGTGGGGACCAGGGACAGTGCAGGAGCACTGAAGAGGAAGGTAAACGGCTGCCACAGAGCACGGTAAGTCCTTTAGAGAGCGCGGCGGGGAGGGAGAGAAGGGGAAAGAAGGGGAGAGAAGGTCAGAGAAAGGGAGAGAGAAGGGGAAGAGAAGGAGAGAGAGAAGGGGAGAGAGAAGGGGAGAGAGAAGGAGAGAGAATTGGGGGGAGAAGGAGTGGAGACAGTTTTAAGAAGTTTAATAAAGTTAGCGGGCATTTTACCTTCCGCCGGATCTTCTAGGTCCTGAAAACCTAAGATCCAACAGGATCTTTGCTGAAAACTCCAATGAGCCAATCAAAATGGCCGGTCAGCGAAGGAGATTGCCTTTGACTGCCTGTAAGTAAATAGCAACCTCACTCCACTGGCTTCGACCAAACGGCAACCTATTTTTAGTCAAGGCTGTTTTTTTTTTAAATAATCGCAGGAACATAGAAGAAGCCTCGAATGTGCGGAAACCACTTTCCACCATTAGGGAGAGTGACCGGAACCTCCGGGAACCTCCTGGAATCTCACAGAAACCTTGGGTGGGGCGCAAGGTCTCCAGTGGTTTCCGTTCAGGTTTCCTAAGTGGGACAGGAGCTTAAGTGGGACAGGGGCATAAAAGTGGGACAGGGGCATTACATTCAGTTTTTAACTTCTTCCTCTAAAAGGAACACATTGCAACATGTAATTAATTAAATAGCCAATATTGGGACAAGCTTTTAACAAAATGGAAAGCTATTCAGTGTGTATATTTAACTGACAAGATCAACTTTTAGTGCTGTAAACTGCTTTCCAAATGGCTCCTCATCAAGTTTATGTGAATCAGTTCATCTGATGTAACATGAAGAATAATGGAACTCATAGTAACTCAGTGGGTGAGGCAACATCTCTGGAGAGAAGGAATGGGTGATGCTTCGGGTCAAGACACTTCCTCAGACCTGACCCGAAATGTCGCCCATTCCCTCTGAGTTACTCCAGCATATTGTGTATACCTTTGATTTAAACCAGCATCTGCAGTTCTTTCTTACGCTCATAGTGGGTTGTTGTATGTAACTTCTAACGTATCTAAATAGAGCAAAATTAATACAAATTCAAATAGTTTGAAACCACAGAAGTCATATATGGCATGGGTAGTGCCACAATAAAATATTTATTTCTCTTTGTGGTTTGTTGGAGTACACTGATAAATTCATTAAACATGTTAAAATTATTTCAAGGACGCAGTCACAAATCTATTGCTGCCATCCTTTCACAATCAATTACATAGGTTAAAGAAAACATCTTGTAATTTATCTGCTCCACTGCAAAATCTCCTCAAGGCATACTTTCAAGAAGTGACAGAGAAATGTGAGGTATTGCATTTTGGGAAGACTAACATGGGCAGGACCTACACTGTGAATGGTAAAGCTCTGGGGAGTGTTGTGGAGTAGAGGGGTATGAGTGCAGGTAGACAGTTCATTGAAAGAGGCCACAAACAGGCGTTTTACACATTGGCCTTCATCAGTCTGAGTATACAAGTTGGGAGCTCATTTTGCAATGTTACATTAGAGGTTGGTGAGGCCGCATTTAGAGTAATGTGTTCAGTTTTGTGCACCATGTTATCATAAAGGTGTTGTCAAGCTGTAAAGGGGGTACACAATCATGAGCAGAATAGATTGGGTAGATGAACAGTCTCTTGCCCAGAGTAGGGCAATGGAGAAGCAGGGGACATACAGTAGGTTTAAGGTGATGGGGGAAAGATTCAATGCAAACCAGAATGGTAACTTTTTCACACAAAGCTTGGTGGGTGCATTGAATGAGCTGCCAAAGGAGATGGTTGAGGCAGGTAATTAATGCAACATTTAAGAAACATTTAGACAGGTATATGGATAGGAATGGTTTAGATGGATAAGGGCCAAACACAGGCAGGTGGGATTAGTATCGATGGAACATGTTGGTCAGTGTGGGCATGTTGAGCTGAAGGGCCTGTTTCCACACTGTATGACTCTATGACTCTAAGTTCTCCTCCTCTCTCCGAACTCGCTACCAGAGCCACAGAGACTGAAGAAGGATTCCGACCCGAAACGTCACCTATTTCTTTTCTCCAGAGATGCTGCCTAGCCTGCTGAATAACCCCAGCACTATCTATCTTATAATTTCTATTTTTCACCAGATGCTGTACAAAGTTTCTGATGTTTAACTTTTTATGTTGATTTTTTTCCTTTATCTGATAGCTCCACGATTTATTTTTGAAAGCTGAATCTCCTTCCTCTTTGTAGCATTGCTTGCTGGGTCATGTGATGCAGAAGGAGAGAAACAACTTGCTAGTTTATGTCATGACTTTCCCAATAAAATTAGACACTGGCTATTCTTCTACCACCTGTAGAAATCCAGTCTGCAGCAGACAGTGAGGAGATGAAACAGGTATCCAGGAATGTCATCAGCCTGTGATCGTGGATAGACAAAAATGCTGGAGAAACTCAGTGGGTGAGGCAGCAGCTATGGAGTGAAGGAAATAGGCAACGTTTCGGGACAAGACCCTTCTTCAGACGGGTCGTGGAGATGGGTCGTGATCGTGGAGATGTGATTTGCGCATTTGATGATTGAGTTGTGAGTCCCTCTTCTGTCCTCTGTTCCTCGCCCTTGTTTACATGCTCTGTAAATGATCAAACATGTCCAACTCTGCATAATGATGAGTTCCCTTTTTATTCCCTTTTTGTCATCTGCAGTTCCTTGTGTCTGCGGTTCCCATATAGTATGCAGTGCATGGATTTAATTTTGGTGCACAACCTCCAATATATTTTACCGACTCATGTAAAGACAAGTATTTCTTCAGAGCTAGCTGCACCAGATAATTATCATTTTTAAATTGTTCAAGTGGTGTATTTCAGATTCACAGGAAATAATCATTAATTAGGACATGCAATGGCAAAGCAGAGCAGAACTATTTATTAATTGTTACCTGACCAGTAAATATACAGTATCTGTTACCATGCTGAATTATAATCATGCAATAAATATGGTTTTATTCTATTTAACTAACAATTGACATGGTGGGTAACCCTATGGAATAAACAACAGCACTTTGCATTTCTGAAAAGACGTTAATGTGGGAAAATTTCCAGAAGTACTGCGTAAGACCAATATATATTAAGAGGAAATTACTTTGAGCCACAAAAGAAAATTGACATGTACAGGTAAAAAAAGTTTGATAATGGAGCTAGTTTAAGAACCTCAAGTCCATTGTAAGTATGTAGAGTAGCCATGGGGTTGTGTACGGGACAATAATAAAGAGAGGGTGGCACGGTGGCACAGTGGTAGAGATGCTGCTTAAAACACTAGAGAGCCAGGTTCGATCCTGAATACGGGTGTGGTTTGCACGGAGTTTATACATTCTCCCTGTGACTGCGTGGGTTTTCTCCGGGTGCTCCGGTTTCCTCCCACAATCTAAAGACATGCAGATTTGTAGGTTAAATTGGCTTCTGTAAATTGTAATTTGTCCCTAGTGTGTAGGATAGTGTTAGTGTGCGGGGTGATCGCTGGTCGGCGTGGACATGGTGGGCTGAAGGGCCTGTTTCCATGTTGTGTCTACAAAAGAAACTTTGAGCCACAGAGAAAAATGACCTGAGCCCAGGGAACAAAAGAGTTTGATCATGGAGCTATTTTAAGAGCATCAAGTCCACAGTAAGTGTAGAGTTACTATGGGCTTGATGAGGGGAGAATGATAAGGAGATGGGTTGGTATAGTGAATTATTCAAGATCTCCTGGTCCAGGAAGCCAGCAGAGACTTGAGCAATGAAAATTGGTGAATACCATATGGCCAAACTTGGAAATTGGACCAGAGAATATCTTTGGACCGTAACTCATTTCTAACAGAGAAATAATTCCTTTCTTACATAGTGAATAACCAAACTGGAGCACATTAAATAGGCCGGCCTCACAAATAACTTACAAAAAATAATTGACCTGTTCGGCAACCCTGTGGAATAAATAACGGTACTTTGCATTTCATAAGTAACTTCAATGCAGGAAAATTTCTCGCAATACTGCAGAGGAACTATATATATTTAAAGAATTTACTGTGAGAGGCATAAAACAAAAATTATATTTAACACATTAGAACTTCTTAGAATGTAGATTATAGAGTTCATCTAATTTATGTTGGTCCATATCCCTCGTATATATAAATTAACAATCACCTGCTCAATGGGATTCTACAATGTACCACTTCTCCACTGTGCCACCCTTCCTGGCTACAAGAGTGTTGTCAGAGGATTGATGGCCGCTAATATTGTTCCCTTGTTTAAAAAAGATACATGGGAGAAATTGAAATTGAAATAAAATGATGTACAGATTATGTAAATCTGAAATATTCCGATATATAAGTCATATCTGTTCACCTTGAATATTCATTTGAATTGCAACGCTAACTCTGCTAACAAAATGTTAACTGTGTCCCTCTCCACATGTTGCTTGACCTTTTACGTATCATTGGAATTTTTTTCATATTGCATAAGGGATAAAATAGGCTAATTTTACTTAAATTGTGTGCAAATTAAGGACTAAATTTGAAGGCAGCGTAAAGTTTTCTGTACAAAGGCATGAGTTATGAGGAACAGTTTGGATTAGTTAAGGAAAGAAGGGCACAAAGTGCTGGAGTAACTCAATGGGTCAGGCAGCATCTCTGGAGAACATGGATGGGTGACATTTTGGGTGGGGACCCTTCTTCGGATTGATCCATGTGCACTAGAGATGCTGCCTGACCATTGAGTGACCTCAGCACTTTGTGCTTTTCTTTGTGAACCAACATCTGCAGTTCTTCATGTCTCCATTTGTTAAGGGATCAACCTGTCTGATGATACAGAGTTCTTTGAGGAGGGAGAAGAACTGAGATGATTTGCACGGATTTGACCATGGATTTTGACAAAATCCCATATGGCAGATAGTTTAAAAAATAAAAATCCAAGGGAAATTGCAAATTGGATTGAAACTGGTTTGAGTGCAGGGAGAAAAGGATAATGGTTGATTGTTTTTGCAACCTGCAAGATGTTATCATTAGGATTACCTAGGGCCCAGTACTCAGTCCATTTCTCTTTGCAACATATTTATTAATAATATAAATCTGACTGTAGGAGCTATGATAATGATGCCTATAAATTAGCTTTGTGATTTAGAGTGGGGAGGAAAGCTTTGGTCAGCAGGAAGATTTAGATGGTCAGGACAGTTGGGTGGATAAGAGGCAAATGGAATTTAATTTACAGAGGCAAAGTATTGGAAGTTGCAGCCATCATGGGAATACACGATGGTACACAAAATGCTGGAGAAACTCAGCGGGTGCAGCAGCATCTAAGGAGCGAAGGAGATAGGCGACGTTTCGGGTCGAGACCCTTCTTCAGACTGGTCAGGGATCAGGGAAACGAGAGATATAGACGGTGATGTGGAGAGATAAAGAACAATGAATGAAAGATATGCAAAAAAGTATCGATGATAAAGGGAACAAGCCATTGTAAGCTGTTTGTGGTGTGAAAATGAGAAGCTAGTGCGACTAGGGTGGGGGAGGGAGATAGAGAGAGAGGGAATGCCAGGGCCCGAGGGCTGAGGGAGAGGTGGGAAGGGGAGGAGACAGCAAGGGTTAACAGCATTGAGAAAATTCAATGTTCAAGCCCAAAGGATGCAGACTCCCCAAGCGGAATATGGGGTGCTGTTCCTCCAACTTGCGGTGTTGCTCACTCTGGCCGTGGAGGAGGCCCAGGACCGAGAGGTCGGATACGGAATGGGAGGGGGAGTTAAAGTGCTGAGCCACCGGGAGGTCGGCTTGGTTATTGCGGACCGAACGAGGTGTTCGGCGAAACGATCGCCAAGCCTCCGCTTGGTCTCACCGATATCGATCATCTGGCATCTGGAGCAGCTCCTCCAACCTCATCTACTGCATCCACCTCCTCCAACCTCATCTACTGCATCCGCTGCTCCAGATGCCAGATGATCTATATCGGTGTTGGCGATCGTTTCGCCGAACACCTCCGTTCGGTCCGCAATAACCAAGCCGACCTCCCGGTGGCTCAGCACTTCAACTCCCCTCCTTATTCCGTATCCGACCTCTCGGTCCTGGGCCTCCTCCATGATTTCTGCGGGGAGTCAACTCACACGCGCAAGTCTTCGGAGGCTCAAGTTGTGTAAAATGCAGCCTCAACTGGGAATGCCTGTCCATCTTCCCTCCACCCACCTTCTCTGCCGGGTTAAGGGTCTACAGCCCTGACTGGACCTTACGGGGATACCAGCGCTGCTTCTCCGCGCTGGCAGTGCATATTTCCCGCAAGCCCAGGCAGGTTTGTAAATGACCTGGTGAGACAGGCAGAGTTGAGCTGGGTTTAGCGCTGCTTCTCTCGCTGCCTGTGGCCTCTGCCTCAGGGGAAAGGGAGAGGGGGGAGTAAAAAAAAGGGGGTGTTGGCTAAAGAGATTAATGTTATACTGTTGTGCAGCTTGCATCTGAAATGCAGCTCCCGACCTCTCTGGCCACCCGTGGGGCCCAGGCGGGGGGGGTGCACTCGGGTGGGGACGGGACGGGACAGCGCCGGAGACCCGGACGGGATCGATCCTGGCTATGGATGAGGCGCAGGTCTGTGACACGTCTCCCTCCTCCAATCACCGCACTCTAATTTTATTTTTTTTTTATTTTTTTTTTACAAATAAAAAACTGAAAGGTGTGGCGTGCAAAAGTATTCAACCCCCTTTATTCTGATACCCCTAAATAAAATCCAGTGCAACCAATTGCCTTCAGAAGTCACCTAATTAGTAAATAGAGTCCACTTGTGTGTAAACTAATCTCAGAATAAATACAGATGTTCTGTGAAGTCCTCAGAGGTTTGTTAGAGAACATTAGTGAACAAACAGCATCATGAAGCCCAAGGAACACACCAGACAGGTCAGGGATAAAGTTGTGGAGAAGTTTAAAGCAAGGTTAGGTTAACAAAAAATATCCCAAGCTTTGAACATCTCATGGAGCACTGTTCAATCCTTCATCCGAAAATGGAAAGAGTATGGCACAACTGCAAACCTACCAAGACATGGCCGTCCACTTAAACTGACAGGCCGGGCAAGGAGAGCATTGATCAGAGAAGCAGCCAAGAGGCCCATGGTAAACTCTGGAGGTGCTGCAGAGATCCACAGCTCAGGTGGGAGAATCTGTCCACAGGACAACTATTAGTTGTGCACTCCACAAATCAGGCCTTTATGGAAGAGTGGCAAGAAGAAAGCCATTGTTGAAACAAAGCCATAAGAAGTCCCATTTGCAGTTTGCCACAAGCCATGTGGGGGACATAGCAAACATGTGGAGGAAGGTGCTCTGGTCTGATGAGACCAAAATTGAAGTTTTTGGCTTAAATGCAAAACGCTATGTGTGGCGGAAAACTAACACTGCACATCACCCTGAACACACCATCCCCACTTTGAAACATGGTGGTGGCAGCATCATGCTGTGGGGATGCTTTTCTTCAGCAGGGACAGGGAAGCTGGTCAGAGTTGATGGGAAGATGGATGGAGCCAAATACAGGGCAATCTTGGAAGAAAACCTGTTAGTCTGCAAAAGACTTGAGACTGGGGCGGAGGTTCACCTTCCAGCAGGACAACAACCCTAAACATACAGCCAGAGCTACAATCGAATGGTTCAGATCAAAGCATTTTCATGTGTTAGAATGGCCCAATCAGTCCAGACCTAAATCCAATTGAGAATCTCTGGCAAGACTTGAAAATTGCTGTTCACAGATGCTCTCCATCCAATCTGACTGAGCTTGAGCTATTTTGCAAAGAAGAATGGGCAAAAATGTCAGTCTCTAGATGTGCAAAGCTGGTAGAGACATACCCCAAAAGACTTACAGTGAAAGGTGGTTCTACAAAGTATTGACTCTGGGGGGCTGAATACTTTTGCACGCCACACTTTTCAGTTTTTTATTTGTAATAAAATTTGGAAACCATGTATCATTTTCCTTCCACTTCACAATTATGCACCACTTTGTGTTGGTCTATCACATAAAATCCCAACAAAATACATTTACGTTTGTGGTTGTAACGTGACAAAATGTGGAAAAGTTTAAGGGGTATGAATACTTTTGCAAGCCACTGTATATTACTAAAAGTCTGATCTTGACCGCTTTTCGCTTACTGTGCTGCGATTTCCGAGAGAACCCCTCCATCTACGGCCGGCATTTTTGGCCACCTCGCTCAGAGCCCCCCTCCACCTTCCAGGACCAGAGGATTTTTCCCATCGATGAAAAATGAGAAATATATTCATGTTTAAAAAAAAATCCCCATTCTCTCTGTTGTCCCCGCTGGTGGCAGGGGGGAGGGGGGAGGGACTATAAAACCCGGAAGTGTCGTGCCTCACTCAGTTTCTGCCAGACCCAGGAAGCGAGAGGGTCACTGCTCTCTGAGCTGTGAATAACACTGAATGGACGTCTACTCCACGGTGAATCCCCTGGATGTGGCTGCTGTCAACTTGTTTAGTTTTTTTTTTAAGTTTGTGTTCACAAAATGAATTTTGGTTGTCAGGTGGCTGCAGCCCAATTATTTGCCTCACCTTTTTAAAGAGTTTGTGTTCACAAAATGAATTTTGGTTGTCATGCGGCTGCAGCCCAATTGTTTGCTTCGCCTTTTTTAAAAAGTTTGTGTTCACAAAATGGATTTTGGTTGACAGGTAGCTGCAGCCAAATTGTTTGCAAAAGTTTGTGTTCACAAAAATTTTTGGTTGTCAGGTGGCTGCAGCCAATTGTTTGCCTTGTTTTTATTTGTGTTCACCCTGCAGCCAAATTGTTTGCCTCGCCTTTCTAAAAGGTTTGTGTTCACAAAATGGATTTTGGTTGTCAGGTGGCTGCAGCCAAATTGTTTGCCTTGGCTTGGCTTTTAAAATCATCGTGCCAGCCCAAGAATCTATTCGGCCCACAATGTCTATACTAGCCCTCTGGAAACCAGAACATTCAGCCTGCAACACCCATACTAGCGCAACAGAAAGCCCCCCCCCCCCCCCCCCCCACCCACTGGCGAGCAATATTGAAATTGGTGGAGAGGTGGAATATTGCATTGGTGACCAGCCCTCTCGTGTGATGTTGGGACCCAACGGGTCCCACATAGTCTAATATATATACACAAATATACATATATACATACACATATACACACATATACAGTACACATACACATATACATATACAGGTATCTATAACATACCTAGCTGATGGAAGCACCGTTCAGAAGCCTGATAACAGAGGTTACAGAGGGTAAAAAGCTGTTTTCCTGAGTCTGGTGGTGTTGGCTTTCAAGCTTCTGTACCTTCTGCACGATGGGAGTGGGGAGTGTCTATGCACCAATAAAACACTGAAAAATGTGTCAACTAAAGTGCTGTTTAGAGTGCTGTTGAAATCCCAATGATCCTTATCCGCTGATGAATTGCTCTGGTTGTCTCTAGATGCTTTTATTATGCATTGTACAGGCTGATGATTACGTGGAATGTAACATCAGAAATGTAAAGCTTCACACTGCTAATTTGGGATAATTGGGTGCTGTGACCTAACTTTCCAGGAGCTGTGAGCAATGGCAACATATAGAACATAGAACAAAGAACAGCACAACACAAGAACAGGCCCTTTGGCCCACAATGTCCATGCTGAACATGATGCCAAGTTAAACTAACCTGCACTGTCTGCATGTGATCCATATCCCTCCATTCCCTGCACATCCATGTGCCTACCGAAAAGCCTCTTAAACGCCACAGTTATATCTTTCCACTACCCCCCCTGGCAGCGCATTCCAGGCACCCACAGCTCTTGTCCCAAAAATTGTCCCAAACATCACCATTAAACCTCGCTCCTTCTAACTTAAATTATGCTTTCTGGTGTTTGACACTTGCATCCCTGTGAAAAACAGTTCTGAATGTCTACCCTATCTATGCCTCTCATGCGTTATACATGCTTCTGTGAGCTTTCCCTTCAATCTTCGGGGCTCCAGAAAAAAACAATCCAAGCTTGTCCAACCTCCCCTTGTAGCTAATACCACCGAATCCAGGTCGCAATCTGGTAAACCTCCTGCACCCTCTCCAAAAAATGTGATGTAGCTGCTGGTCATTCGATGTGGAGAAAAGCTGAAGAATTACAGATTTCTGAGGTAATAGGGAAATCAGATTCTAAGGTGAGTTAGAGAAGCTTCCTCACCTCCAGAAAGTGGAGCTAGAGTGTAATCCAGTGGGTATAGATAAGTAAAGTAATTTTCAATGCAGTCTTGCACAATTCTGAATGTTATTAAAATTATTTGATCTTTGTACTCCTATCTTAAAACCATATATAATTCTGAATTCCAGGGTAGCATGATTTTCAATTAAAATTACTGCGGATTGATATAGATATTTATATTTCTGAAGACAGTCATTTAAAAGGTAGCATGTGAAGGATTCCATTAAGTCCCACAGGGTTAAGGCCACCCTGACTCAAGGAGTTGACAATCAAGAGATAAGTTCACAATTCAGTGGAGCAGAATTAAGCCATTCGGCCCATCAAGTCTACTCCGCCATTCAATGATGGTCTATCTATCTTTCCCTCTCAACCCTATTCTCCTACCTTCTCCCCATAATCCTTGACAGCTCTGTCAATCTCTGCTTTAAAAATACCCAACGCCTTAGCCTCCACAGCCATCTGTGGCAATTAATTCCATAGATTCACCAAACTCTGACTAAAGAAATGTTTATTCTGAGGCTGTGCCCTTTGGCCCCAGATCTCACCATTAGGGGAAATATCCACTCTATATCCACTCTATCCAGGCCTTTCACCATTTGGTAAGTTTTAGTGAGTTACCGTCTTAATTGTCATATATACCGAATGAAATTCTTAGTTACAGCATCACTACAGGTTTGTAAACACAGCAGTCAGTGGATAATAAAACAACCAAATAAAATAAAATGTTCATTAAGTAAAAATCCCAATATACTGCAAAAAAACAAACAAAGCCCAAAGTCTCTTGTACAACCCAGGCATGTTGTAGTTTGGAGTTTAGTTGGAGTTTGTAGTGTTCAATAGCCTTATTTTTGTTGGGAAGATGCTAGTCCTGAATCTGGACATTACAGTTTTCTGTCTCCAATACCTGATAACAGGAGTGAACTGAGAGCGTGACCAGGGTGCTATAGGTCTCTGCTGATGCTGTCTGCCTTTTTTGAGGCAGCGCCTCCTTTTGATCCCTTCTATGGTAGGGAGATCAGTGCCCGTGATGGACCAGACAGTGGACAGACCATAATGGCCACAGATCTGGGACCACAATGATCAACAGAAATGGTGGTCGCCCATAGATTCCAAAGAGCTAGAGAACATTGTGACTCACAGAGCTGAGACCACCTGCAGATCTGGAGACCACCCTGACCGAAGGCACGGGAGATCACCCAGACATACAGAGAGAAAGACCACGTTGACCCACAGGGATGAGGCCACCTTGACCCATAGGTCTGGGAACATCTTGACCTACAGGATGTGGGGAACAACATTCTAATACTGGGTGTGATGAGATCCTGGACTATGCTGCTGAGATGGTTTTTGAAACAGATACATTAGTGGCTTCTAAGAGGCTTTTAGATAGGTGCTTGGATATGCAGGGAATGGAGGGATACGAGTTATTGGCAGCTAAATAAGAGAAGATTTTGGCATCATGTTCTGCACAGGCATGGTGAGCCCAAGGGCCTGTTCAAGTGCTGTACTGTTATATGTTCTATGTTCTATAGTACTGAAGATGACCCGGACCCATACATCTACTATGAATCTAATCAACAGAGTTGGAACCTCACTTTGTCCTGCAGAAGTGAAAAGCATCCTGACTGGAGTGTGAGTAATCTCCCTGACCAACAGAGGGCACAGTGCCACAGCTGGTAGAGCTGCTGCCTGACAGTGCCAGGCACCCAGGCTTGATCATGACCTCGGGTGCTGCCTGTGTGGAGTTTGCACATTCTCCCTGTGACTGCGTGGGTGCTCCAGTTTCCATCCACATCACAAAGATGTGTGGGTTTGTAGGTTAATTGTCCTTTGTAAATTGGCCCTCATGTGTAGGGAGTGAATGAGAATGTGGGATAATATAGTCTATACTATATAAAAATAGTGTGAACGGGTGATCGATGGTCAGCGTGGACTTGGTGAAGCGCCTGTATCCATACTGTATCTTTCAATCAACTGTGTGGGGACACAAAAATGCTGGAGTAACTCAACGGATCAGGCAGCATCTCTAGAGAGGAGGGATGGGTGACGTTTCAGGTCGAGATCATTCTTCAGACTAGTCAGGGAAAAAGAGAGATATAGACAATGATGTAGAGAGATAAAGAACAATGAATGAGAGATATGCAAAAAAGTAATGATGATAAAGGAAACAGGTCATTGTTAGCTGTTTGTTGGGTGAAAATGAGAAGCTGGCGCGACTTGGGTGGGGGATGGATAGAGAGAGGGAATGTCGGGGCTACTTGAAGTTACAGAAATCAATATTCATACCACTGGGCTGTAAGCTGCCCAAGCGAAATATGAGATGCTGTGCCTCCAATTTGCATTTAGCCTCACTCTGACAATGGAGGAGACCTGGGACAGAAAGGTCAGTGTGGGAATGGGAAGGAATTAAAGTGTTTAGCAACCGGGAGATCATGTAGGTTCAGGCGTACCAGGCGAAGTTGTTCAGCGAAACGATCGCCCAGAACAACGATCTGAAGTTTGAGGCCACAGACAGTAGGTGGTGCTGGCGAATGTGGTCTAAATCTTTCCTACTTCTTTCCCACTTTGAACAGTATTTAAAATGAATGTTCACCTGCAGATTGATTCAATCCCTCTGGCCTTCCAGTAGTGAATTAAATATCTCTTTTATCACATTTCATTACCGCACATTAAAGCCGTATTTTGCATCATACACAATTTGTTGTTAATTATATGCACATTTGACCTTTGATTGGTTGTTATAACTTACAGTTTGTCGAGTTCCTGTTCAGTCATCACTTTATTACCTGAGAACCTTTCATAAATATTCAACAAATGCCTTTTAGGACTTGGAAAGTAAAATGAGATGATTAAATCACACTATAGTTGGAATTACCTTTCCGGGTCAAGTTTAAGTACTTTTCTTTATCACTCAATGTTACTATGAAGCGAATGATATTTATTCCTTTGTACCAAATAATGCACAATGCATTTCAATTGTGCTTGGAATTACTGCTGGGATCACTTTTTTAAATGTTAAGTGCAATGTCATTTGTTGAATCTAATTTATATAACCCATACCAAGGCCAAGACTCTGCCTCACCTCCAGCAGATGCAATCTGTCGATATAACACAACTGTTGAAAATTGGTCCTAGTGTGTGCGGGGTGGATGAGGAAATGGGACAACACAGAACTAATGTGAATGGGTGATCGATGGTTGCTGTGGACTCGGAGGGCCGAAGGGCCTGTTTCCATGCTGTATCTCTAAACTAAAACCTCACTGAGAATGCACACAACTTGTGCACTTAAACCCCTTGCTATTTTAAATGAATACTTTGTGAAGCGATCACTGCAAAAGGAAGAGATTTAACTTTTTTTCGCCTTCCATCACAGTGAGGAATGTGGAGGAGTCACTGTGGTGGATGTTTATGTTAAAATGCATTTTGTGTGTTCTGTTGCTTTTTATTAGTATGACTATGTCCTTGAATGTTGCAAAACATTGCTAATAAAGTATGAGTATGAGTACAGTAAATAGAACATTGAACAAGAATAGTGGGCGTCACAACTGGGAGCAACTTTGCAACTGGGAGATCCAGTATACCTTGATGGCAAAAAGGTCACAGAGTCTACACTTGGTCTTGTCGATGTACAGGAGGCCACATCGGGAACACCGGATGCAGAAGATGAGTTTAAAGAGGGGCATCTGTCTCACCTGCAAGGACTAAAGCGGTCCATGGCTGGAGGTGACTGAGGAGGTATAGGGACAGATGTCACATCTCTGGTGGTTGGAAGGGTTAAGTTCCTGGTGGGAGGGGATGATTGAAACAAGGAGTTGCAGATGGAGCAATCTCTGCAGAAGGTGCAAAGGGGTGGAGCTGCTGCCTTGCAGCACCAGAGACCCGGGTTAGATCCTGACTAGGGGTGCTTCTGTATGGAGCTTATATGTTCTCCTTGTGACCGCATGGGTTTTCTCCGGGTGCTCCAGCTTCCTCTCACGATTTGTAGATTAATTGTCTTTGTTCAAATTGTAAATTAGAGTCACAGAGTGATACAACGTGGAAACAGGCCCTTTGGCCCAACTTGCCCACACCGGCCAACATGTTCCAACTACTTGGTACATGGTAAATGGTAGGGAATTGAGGAATGCTGTAGAACCATCTGCCTGCATATGGTCCATATCCCTCCAAACCTATCCTATCCATGTACCTTTCTAACTTGTTCTTAAACATTGGGATAGTCCCAGCCTCAAATATCTCCTCTGACAGACTGTTCCATACACCAACCACCCTTTGTGTGATAAAGTTACAGATCACATTTCCGTTAAGTCTTTTCCCTTCACCTTAAACATATGTCCTCTGGTCCTTGATTCACCTACTCTGGCCAAGAGACTCTGTCCCTAGTTGTCCCTAGTTTGTAACATAGTGTAAAGGGCCTGTCCCTCTTAGGCGACTTTTTAGGCGAGTGCAGGAGGCTCTGCGTTCGCCTCATGATCGCCACATGGCCGCCACATGTTTGCTGGTGGTCTCTGGTGAGTCTCCTTCATGGTCACGAGGTGTTCCCGCATTCTGGGAACTAGTCGCATCCTCAGTATGGTCGCCGCAAATTTTTCAATATGTTGAAAAATTTTCTGCGACCAAAAATTGGTCATAGGTGCAGTGGTAGTGGGATCGCCATGTAGTTATAGGTAGTCGAGGTAACCATAGGTAGTTTTAGTTAATCACCTTTTGTTGATCGGGAATTTTAATTGGCTCATTGGGGAAAAAAATAGTAATCACGAGTTTTCAGAACCAAGGATAACCGACCGGTAATGTTAAATGCCCGCCGAACATCATAGCTGTGTATCTCTGGCTTATTAAATGTAGTCTGGCTTCTTAAAAGTGTCTCGACTCCTTCTCCCCCCTTCTCCCCCTTCTACCCCCTTCTACCCCCTTCTCCCCCGTACACGGTGCTAGCTGTCTTAACCTTCCTGTTCGCGGTGTGTGTCTGTATCACCTTGGCTTTGCACCGTGTGAATTTTAGACAGCGCTCCCCGCTTTCCCTGGCCCCCGCCTTTGCGATACTTGTGTGTGTGTGTGTGTGTGTGTGTGTGTGTGTGTGTGTGTGTGTGTGTGTGTGTGTGTGTGTGTGTGTGTGTGTGTGTGTGTGTGTGTGTGTGTTCCACTCTGACAGTCACCGTTCCAGTTCCCTGTTTTTCAGGCAGCTGCTAGGAACTTGACAGTCGCTGGCAGTCCGCTGAAAAATCACCTAGGTGGGACAGGCCCTTTATTGAACGGAGTGATCGCTTGTCCATCGTGGAGTTGGTGGGCTGAGGAGCTTGTTTCCGCACTGTATTTCTAAAGTCTAAACATAGAAGAGTACAGAACAGGAACAGGCACTTCGGCCATCGATGCTTGTGCTGAACATGATGCCCAGCTGAACTGAGCTCATCTGCCTGTAAATGATCCATATCCCTCCATCCCCTGCACCTCCATGTGTGGCATCCCAACATACACTCCCACTATGCACTATGACATGGACGAGATAATCTGTTTCAGGACGTTAACTAAAATTGGAACACAAAACACATTCAATCTAAAATAAGAAACTCGCCTTATATTGTGTCATCCACTGCTTTCTTCACTCTAGAAACTTACAAGGGGTAAATTATTTAATTTTGAAGGATAGCCACTTCTGTCCAATGAGATATTGTTAGACACAAAAAGCTGGAGTAACTCAGCAGGGCAGGCGGCATCTCTGGAGAGAAGGAATGTATACCACTGTACTGTCAACTCACTGGCAGGTTTGCTCCACAAGAGGGGAATACATGTAGGAAAGTGGCAGGAGTAGACAGTTCGGCCCCTGAAGCCCATTCCACCATTCAGTACAAAGTGTCAGATTGGCCCCTGGCCTGGTCTCCCCCGGTCCTGTTCCTCAGAGCCCACCATTCCCTGAACTTTAAAAAACGTGTGTCTATTCCTTCTTTAAGTGGCAGAGTGGCGCAGTAGAGGTGCTGCCGTACAACTCCGAAGACCCGGGTTCGATTGTCATCCTGGGTGCTGTCTGGGTGTAGTTCACACATTCTCCCTGTGATCGAGTGGGTTTTTTTCTGGGTGCTAGAGTTTCTTCCCACATCTCAAAGATATTCAATGTTGTACGTAAATTGGCCTCTGTAAAATTGCCCCGAGTGCAGGGGTTCCCAGCCTTTCGTCCCGTTTACCCCAGGCAAACTTTAATAGCACATAACAATGTTATTTCACTTATTTATGAACAACTAATGATGAACAGATACCGGCATACCAGAACCAAACACAGTCAGTCAATGAGAAAAAATATGTACAAATCCAGAATCAACAAACATACCCCTGGTTGGCGAAATTTCCCCGCTGGGGTTAAATTTGCCCTAGTGTATAAGAAGTTGATGCAAAAGCGGGATAAAATGCTGTATCTATCAATCAATCAATCAATTAATCAATTAATCAATCAATCATATACAATGATCTACTATTTACAACCCAATGGGGCAAAGAACTTCAGGGGTTAATTGGTAAGAAGAATCCACCATGAGCCTCAGTTTTAAAGGGTGACGCATTGGCATTGTAGTAGAGTTATCGCCTTACAGCGCTAGAGACCCGTTAGATCCTGACTATTGGTGCTGTCTGCGTGGAGTTTTCACATTCTCCCTGTGACCACGTGGGTTTTCTCCGGATGCTCCGGTTTTTTCCCACAAACTAAAGACATACAGTTTTGAGGTTAATTTGCTTTATTATAAATTGTAACTTGTCCCAGGTGTGTGGTATAGTGTCAATGTATGGTGCGATTGCTGGTTGACGTGGACTTGGTGGGCCAAAGGGCCTGTTTCCACACATTATCTCTGAAGTTTAAAGTCCAAATGATGACCTTGTAACTTTAATTTATTTTCCAGATTTTGTGGTCTAATTTTTACTGCTTAGCTTTATTTCTAATAACGTGCCTTAAATATTAACGTTATCAACCTGAATATAGACATATCTTTGAAAGTTTGAAGAATAATGAGCAGAAATCTTTTCCCTTAATTTCTTAGTACTTTTACTAAGATTAATGTATGCCTCGTAAAATCATTCTCTCCTTCTGCCATCTACACAAAGTGCTGAAGTACCAGAATATATAATTTATCAAGAGAATTAATATCCATCAATAATACGGAAACTTACATTAGAAATGATAGCCTTTGGCTTCTCAGAAAGCATAAAAAACAAAAATGCAATGGCAATCCTTCTCTATTCTTGAATGAACATTTTAGTTACAAAGTGGTCCTTTTATCTTCACCATCATCCCATTGTACCTTATTTCAACAAAACAATTTACACATCTCTGTCAGAGCAACCTGGCCAGGAATCCAAATCACTGAAGAACTGTCAGTTGTACAAAGACTGCATGAAACGGTATGAATATTGAATATTCTAATTTTAAGTAACCTTTAATATATCCCCTCCCCTCCTTTTTTCTCTCACCTCCCCTCCCCTATACCCCACCTGGACTCCCATCTATCTCTCCCCTCCCACTCCCCCTCCTGCCACATTCCTTCCTCTGGCTTCACAATCCGCAACTCTTCAACCCTGTCTCACACCTTTCTCTTTTATATATGCCCTGGCGTCAAGGAAAGAACATTCATGTTGCGGTCCTGTATCCACCAATCTTTCCACCACCACGCACAAAAAGCGCAAGATGTCATTGTATGCAAATGTCACGAAGTGTGTTCAGCTCTGGCTGAACAATTTCTAATCTTGTGATGTGGACTCAATAAGAAGATCTCTGCCTTTTGTTTCAACCATCTGCATATAAAGAACCCCCTCCTGACTGTGCCTATTCTGTCCCTCCTCTCTTCCAGCTTTCTCCCTGCACGTCACCCACACTCAGTCTGAAGTAGGGGTTCTGATCCAAAACATCACCTACGGAAAATGGGTGGCACAGCGGCACAGTGGTAGAGTTGCTGCCTTACAGCCCCAGAGACCCGGGTTCGATCCTGACCTCGAATGCTGTCTGTACGGAGTTTGTACGTTCTCCCCATGACCTGCTTTCTTCGGGATCTATGGTTTCCTCCCGCACTACAAAGACGTACACGTCTGTAGGTTAATTGACTTGGTATAATTGTAAAATGTCTCTAGTGTGTGTGACAGCGTTAATGGGCAGGGATCACTGGTCTCAGTGCGGACTCAGTGCGGCGAAGGACCTGTTTCTGTGCTGTAATTCTAAACGAACCTGAACTATGTTCTCCAGAGATGTTTCCTAACCAGCTGAGTTACTCCAGCAATTTGTGTCCTTTTGTGTAAACCAGAATCTGCAGTTCTTTATTTCAATATAGATAAAAATCTAGTGGCTAATTTTTAGTTTTAGGTTTAGAGATTCAGAGCGGAAACAGGTGCTCCGGCCCACCAAGTCTGCAGCGACCAGCGATCACCCCGTACACCAGCACTGTCCTACACACTAGAACAATTTACAATTTTTACCCGAGCCAATTATCTACAAACCTGTACGTCTTTGGAGTGTGGGAAGAAACCAGAGTACCTAGGGAAAACCTATGCGGTCACGATGAGAACATACAAACTCCGTACAGACAGCACCCATAATCAGGATTGAAACTGGATCTCTGCCGCTGTCAGGCAGCAACTCAACCCTTGCGCCAATTTGCCAGCAACAATAAAATGTCTTTCTTCCTCTAGCTTAAAAATGGTGTGCATTCATGATAGGACTGTCTAGGTGTGGAGTGGCAAACTGACACAGCTGCTTCCTCACTTCCTTACACCCATGAGTTCACTTGTGACCTCTGTTGCTGTCCATGTGAAGTTTGCAGGTTGCTTCAGATGTGCTCTCCCACATCCCATGAAAATGTGATTGATGAGATACTTGGCCAGTGCAAATTGCCCTTAGTATGCACTGCAGGCGAGCAGCAGAATCAGGGTGAGGGTTGGGTAAAAGCGTAGGGAAATTCATACCGCTGGGTTGTAAGCTGCCCAAGCGAAATATGAGATGCTGCTCCTCCAATTTGCCCAGGACAGAAAGATCAGTGTGGGAATGGGAAGATGAGTTAAAATTTGCACTAAGCGTTGTAGCCTTTATCCTTTCTCTGTGCACTGTCAACAGCTTGATTGAATTCATGTATGGTCTTTTCTTTCTCCAGCTCCACACAGAGCAATGCCAGGGTGGCAGTATTGGGTGCATCAGGTGTTATTGGACGGCCTCTCTCTGCTACTGAAGAACAGTCCTCTTGTAAGTGAGCTCTCGCTATATAACATTGCTCACATGCCTGGTGTCGTAGCAGATCTTGGTCACATTGAGACCAAGGCTAAAGTAATTGGCCTGGTATGACCAAGTACATACGTGACAAAACCAAAGTCTGCGCTGTCTGCAAAGGCCTGACGCCACATCAGCCAGTTCCTCCTCCCCCGTGGTCCACGTTATTCACTGATATATACGAATGGCATGGGAAACACTATCTGGTTCTTGTTGACTCTTATTCGGGTTGGTTCGACATCGATTTACTCCAAACCATTACATCTGAAGCGGTTATCAAGAAGTTACAGCAGCACTTCTCCACGCACGGCTCCTCTGCATGTCTAGTGTCCGTCAACGGCAGACAGTTCACCAGCCAGTCTTTCAATAACTTTGCAAAACTATGGGACTTCCGACATATTACCAGCAGCCCTGAGTTCCCGCAGTCCAACGGACTCGCCAAATGCGCCGTCCGATGCACAAAACAACTAATGGAATGGTCACACCTTGCAAAATCGGATGTCTACCTAGACCTGCTCAACTTAAGGAACATTGCAAGGGATCTCATACTGGGTTCCCCAGCCCAACGACTGATGTCTCGCCAAATCGGTGCCACCCCTGCCTGTGTCCCAGCAGCTTTTGCAGCCACATGTTCGTTCTCCGCCTGCGGTCCAGAAACAACTACAATTCAAACGTGATACACAGAAACGTTTTTTTGACAAGTCCAGTAAGCCACTTATACCTGTCACCAGTGGACAGGTGGTTTGCCTCCAGACCAACAGGGCCACGGCCGTCTGGGTCACATCTATGGCCCTGCCAAAGAACCACGCTTTTATCTGGTTGAAGCGGACGGAGCCATTTACAGACGCAACCGTCAACATATCCTTCCAGTGAAGGAACCGCGTCCTGCGACTCCATATATAGATGTCTCGCATTTTGTATACCCTCCCACTGCCGGTCCTGCTGCTCCACTATCAGCGACCATTTCCACCGTGGACACCCTGCGCCGTTCGGCGCCTAGCTCGTCTATCTCGTCACCTCCCCGCCCCGTCGGGTCCCCAGTCACATCCCCCATTCCCTCCCCGGTATTTTCTCCGGTGAAAGGAGGTGAGGCGGATTCGTGCCGCACATGCGCCGGATGGGTTAGCAGGCCACCCATTAGATACGGTGATTTTGTGTAACTATACAAACTTCCCTATATGTGTTATTAAGGTTCCACTACCTATATTGCTTAGCCACCGTGTTCCTATGTACCGATGCT
>JAVHYY010000100.1:85000-202500 GCA_035221665.1 Okamejei kenojei
GCAGGAAAATGGCACAAGCCCAGAATGTAGAAACAAGAAACTGCAGGTGCTGGTTTATGCCGAACACAAACACAGAGTGCTGGAGTAACTCAGTGGGTCAGGCAGCGTCTCTGGAGAAAAAAGGTCAAGTGACGTTTTGGGTCGGGATCCGATCAGATCAGCCTGAAGAAGGGTCGCGACCCAAAATGTTGCCCATCGTTTTTCTCCAGAGGTGCTGCCTGACCTGCCAAGTTACTCCAGCACTTTGTGTCTATCTCTACTAGCCCAGAATGTCAATCATCCAGTGGAGCTATTTTGGTCAAAAATAAAGTTACCCAAAAAGAGAGGATTATTGCCTCTTTACAGGATCTTTGAGTACTTTGATCATTATTGATCAATGTTGATCATTACTTGGGTATTGGTCTTCCGGCTTCAGATGTCATTACAATTTTGGCTAGATTAATGGAGGTAACAGAGCATGGAGTTTGAAGAAGGGTCCCGAACCGAAGTGTTGCTTCTCCATGTTCTCCAGGGATGCTGTCTGACCCACTGATTTACCCAACGAACAGCCTCTTTTGTTGGAGACCAGCATCTGCAGTTCCTTGTGTGCGCATAACAGAGCATTGGTAGGTTCCTGTCGCAACTGATGATACAGATACTTGTACCATCCCTTGCCTGGTTGTAGAAATAGTCCAAAAGGTGCCAATACTCAGAGCTGTCAAGAGGCTTTGTATTTGACTCTCACTGAAACAAGTGTTGGTTACGACAAGGCCATGTTCTAATCAGATGGAGTCTTCGCAGGCATTAGTTTTGTCTACTCCTTTGCTGCCAGTTTGCCAGAGGTCTGTGCCATTTACAACTCTACTATTACAATTGCCAAGGCCAGGAATTCCTCAAGAATGGAGGAAAAGTCTGTTTTAACCATGTCTATTAGTTGGAGTGTCGTGCTATGTGGACTGACAACGGCACTACATTAGGTCCATGAGTGCCTCAGCTCAATGTTCATGACCCGTTCACTTGTCCCACATAGCTTGTTGAGCTTGCAAGCAAGAGGCACCATGTTTAGGCGCCAGGCATTATCAAAGTCCAATCACTCAGAGATCAAACCAAGATGGCCATCAAATTATAAACATCTCTTTCAGACCATGAAGAGAGCTTTTCTTTAAGCAGCATTATCTCATGTCCTCTCATCCTCCAGTAGCTGCAAGTGTTAAATATTTAACACATTTGTTAAATGCTAACACATCTTCATTAAATGTGTGCTGAGCACATATTGATTATTTTCCTCCCTCAGTTGTTATTTTCCCTGTCAAACTAATGAAGAGGTCTTTGAAATTCACACGTTGAATACAGGTTCAAATCACCAAATGCCTCATATGGACTAGAAGATAGAAAACTAGGATACTAACTCTCAACCTAATTCTGTTGGAAAATTAGACACAAAATGCTGGAGTAACTCAGTGGGTCAGGCAACATCTCTGGAAAAAAGGAATAGGTGACGTTTCGGGCCGAGACCCTTCTTCAGACTACACAGAGGGGAAGCAGCGAGAGAGGGTGTTGCAGAACTCTTGTCGGAGACGGGAGGAGAACTTCTTCAAAGTAGACATACCAGTGGAGATTTTGCAATTGAGCAGATAAAGTATGTAGAGAGGAACTGCAGATGCTGGTTTGCACCAAAGATAGACACAAAATGCTGGAGTAATTCAGAGGTCAGGCAGCATCTCTGGGCTAAAGGAATAGGCGACGTTTTGTGTCAAGACTCTTCGGACTGAAGAAGGAAAGTTATCAGATTAGTCTTTCACCTGGCAGTGTATTCTGATTTCACCATTTAAATCGAGAACTATAACACTGATGTATCTTTTCAGAACACATTACCAGACTTCAACATCCAGAAAACTATGAAGATGTGTGCGAAAATACATCACCTGATAGAGTACTGAAATGGAGACAAGCAATTCCCAGAAGATGATCTTGTTTGGTGTGTTTATAGTGAGATGTGAAGCCAGGTGTAACTCACAAATAGTCGCCTGCCTTTACAAGCCACACAACTTGATCGTGAAATCATGTGCACCATTCCCTGTCTCTTGATGTTGGAAGAACAATTGGCTCATTTACCAGACAGTGCAGCAAGAATTCAGCGAACCCTTTTTTTTGTTTAGCATGCAAAATGTTGCTTTGGCAAGTCTACATGCTCAGGGTCAACACGTGAAGTTGAATGTGAAACTGGTAAAGAATTTTACAAAGGCAGCTTTCTACAGCATCAAGCAGGGAATGAACCAAAAAGGGAACACATAAATGAATGGAATAAAATGTAAGAGATGTAAAATTGTTCAGTGCTTTCAGCAAAAAAAGGATATCATCTAACTGTTGAGAGAATGCAGATCATCGGAAATGCTGAGGGACCCAGTCTGAATGCATGATTTGTGAGAGGCTAGCATACAGGTACAATACATAATTAGGAAAACTAAGTAACGGCGGCACAGTGGCACAGTGGTAGAGTTGCTGCCTTACAGCACCAGAGACCCGGGTTCGATCCTGACCACGGGTGCTGTCTGTATGGAGTTCTCCCCATGACTGTGTGGGTTTTCTCTAGATGCTCCGGTTTCTTCCCACATTCCAAAGCCGTGCAGGTTTGTTGGTTAATTGGATTGTAAATTGCCAATTGTCCTTAGTGTGTAGGAAAGTTTTAGTGTACGGGATGATTGCTGGTTGGTGTGGCCCCGGTGGGCTGAAGGGCCTGTTTCTGTGCTGTATCTCTAACGTCTAAAGCCTATGAAGCAAACTGCAAAATATTTCAGACTGAATTGTCTTACAAGCAGATTCAACAGAAATGTTGGGCACGCAGAATAACTTGTGTGTGAGGGTTTAATTTTAGTTTAGAGATACAGTGTGTAAACAGTCCTCAGTCCACTGTGACCACGCCGACCAACAACCACCCATATTCTAGTTCAATGTTATTGCAATTTTGGTTCTTACACACTCGGGACAAATTTACAGAAGCAAATTAACCTACAAACCTGCACATCTTTGGATTGTGGAAGGAAACTGGAGCATCCGGATAAAATCCTCGGGGTCACAGGGTGAACGCACAAACTCCGTGAAAGACAGCACCCATTGTTAGAATCTACCCCAGGCCTCTGGTCAGACCCTTGATCCGCATTCTGTAGGAGGCTGGGATTTTGATGGATTGATAGATACTTTATTGTCACATGCACTTGGTACAGTGAAATTCCTTGTTTTGCATAGAATACACAACAAAATATGCAAAGAATTGCCACATATAGGGCGCCAACAGTCACAAAAGTAACTGCCCCACACCGGGGCCCTCTTTAATCTATTGGCAGGCCCCTCTCGCAGGCTCCCACTTTCTTCTCGGCGGCCTGTCCTCGACCACACGCCGGCAGTCACACGAGGTCATAAGGTCATAAGTGATAGGAGCAGAATGAGGCCATTCCTCACATCAAGTCTACTCCACCATTCAATCATGGCTGACTATCTCTCCCTCCCAGCCCCATTCTCCTGCCTTCTCCCTTCTTCTTCTTGTGTTTGAGGCAACAGAAGTCTGCAGCAGGGTGATGCCATCATGTTCGACATCCATAGGTGCCCGCCCTAAAAAGGGCACATTCGCCGCGTTGGCAGTCTCTGTTTGTTGTCGTTCGCCTGACTGAAGTCAGTTGACAGGGCTCACCACGGGGAGGTGAACAACATGAGCCCCCTGCCTTCTCCCCATAACCCCTGACACCTGTGCTAATGAAGAATCTATCTATCTTTGCGTTAAACCCAGGCAGCGGGTGACGGCCCTCCTCGTTGGGCCGCTGGGCCCGTCCTTGCCACTTGTTCTCAGTGGTCACTTCAGCCACCGAGCTCCCCTGTTCGAAGCGGCCGCTGGCTGAGTCCGGTTTTGACCGGCTCTTTATTTTCCGACATACTCTGACACAGTGTTAACAGCGCAAAGTGCAGAAACTTTACAGCATTTGCATTGAATGATTGCGGCAGGCATCTCGCTGTTTAAAAGATTATTCTGGTTGCCCGCACATCTTGGCATCCTGCAGGATGGAGGATGCAATTCGAAGATACCTCACTGAGAGGATTACATTTTCAACAAAGCCTTTTGCAGTTGCTTGGCTCAAGCAAGCCCATCAGCGGTGACAGAAGGCTCTCGAATCCAGGAGCCAGCGATTTCTCAACAGCTGTTCAGGAGCAGCAAGCAGTAAGACTGATTAAATATTAAAACTGTTTAACACCTGATCTTTCCAGGGACTGCAGATACAGTGAAGAATCCATCGCAAAGACCCTTCCTTCCTACGTACAGTGCACTGAATTATTAATTAGTCATCTTCTTTAATTTAGTTGCAGAAATGTGCGCGGCACTCAGCTAGTGAGTGGGGGAATATTCATGTCACCAAATTTATGTATCTTCTGAGATGTATTTTCAAATCATGCATTTAAAGGAGATTAATAAACCTCCCAGAGTATTCTTATTGGCTTTACTTGTTGTCGTACTCTATTATCAAGCCACAGAGGTTGTTAATAATTTCAGCCAAGATCCCCTTTACTTTAGACTTTAGAGATCCATCGCGGAAACAAACCCTTCAGCCCACTGAGATCGTGCCGACCTGCGGTCTCCCCTTGCACTAGTTCTATGTTATCTCAGTTTCACATCCTACACACTGGGGGCAATTTACAGATGACAATTAACCTACAAACCTGCACATCTTTGGATTGTGGGAGGAAACCCACAAGGTCACAGCGAGAACTGTACAGACTCCATCGAAAGCATTTTATCGGGATGCATCACAGCATGGTCTGGGAACAGCTCATTCCATGACCGCAAGAAACTGCAGAGAATTGTGGACACAGCCCAGACCAACACACAAAATAACCTCCCATTGGCTCCATTTATACCTCACCTGCCTCGGCAAGGTCATTAGCATAATCAAGGACGAGTTGCACCCTAGCCACTCCCTCTTCTCTCCTCTGCCGTCGGGCAAAAGGTACAGAATTGTGATAACACACACCTCTAGATTCAGGGACAGTTTCTTCCCAGCTGTTACCAGGAAACTGAACCATCCTACCAACAACTAGAGGGCAGCCCTGACCTCCCATCTATCTCATCAGAGACCCTCCACAGATGCTGCCTTACCCATTGAGTTACTCCAGCACTTTGTATTTTACTAGATTCCAGCACCTGTAATTTCTCGTGTCATCAGTGCATATATTATTAATGTTTTATTTGTGTGTACACTTTTTTGTTCTGACTCTACTCTTTCGAGTTCACTGAAAAAGATTAGGCTGGATTTACTATGATCGAAAGAGACCATTCAGCCCATCATGTCCATGCTGGCTTCTAGCAGAGGAGCCCAGTCCCCTTAACTCCTTGTACCCTTTATACTTTAGACTTTACTTTAAAGTTACACTTAAACTTTACACTGCGGAAACAGGCCGTTCAGCCCATTGAGTCTGAACCAAAAGCAATCACTCTGTAAACTAACACTTTCCTACAAACTATGGACAATTTTACAATTTTGCCGAAGTCAATTAACCTACAAACCTGAACGTCTTTGGAATGTGTGAGGAATTCGGAGCACCCGTAGAAAACCAATGCTGTCACAGGGAGAATGTACAGGCTCCGTACAGACAGCACCCGTAGTCAGGATCGAACCCAGGTCTCTGGCGATGTAAGGCAGCAACTCTACTATTGCACCACTGTACCTCTGTAACTTATTCTCTCTAGCACATGCCAGTTGACTTCCTTTTGATTCTTTGGTCACTTACCTGAGTTAAAGGACAATTTACAGCAGCCAAATAACCTAGCAGCAGTTCACCAAGATGAGAACAAGAGACAATAAAATGTCAAGAATCCATGTTCATCAAAGGTGCCTGTACCAGAACAATGACGATCTTACCTGTTGCAGCTTTACAGGCACATTAATGCAACAAAACGACAAATACATATACAATAATGGCGTAGTGGCACACCGGTAAGGTTGCTGTCTTACAGCGCCAGAGACCCGGGTTCGATCCTGACTATGGGTGCAATCTGTACTTAGTTTCTACGTTCTCCCTGTGACCTCGCGGGCTTTATCCCCGTGCTCCGGTTTCCTCCCACTTTTCAAAGATGTGCAGGTTTGTAGGTTAATTGGCTTCTGTAAATAGTCCCTCGTGTGCAGAATATAATTAGTGTATGGGTGATCGCTGGTCACCTCAGACTCAATGGGCCAAAGGGCCTATTTCCACGCAGAATCTTTACAAATAAAACTACAACTAAAATCCCAACAATCATCGGGCTCTTGAAAACTACAAAACACTAACTAAACTGTGAAATATGAAATGACACAAAAAATGCTGGAGTAACTCAGCAGGTCAGTCAGCATCTCTGGGGAACATGGATATGTGATGTTGGCAACTGCAGTTCCTCGTTTCCGCATGAACTTTGAATTGTCTTGGTTGCTCTAATGACATTGGACTTTCTGCCCTAGTGTCAGGGTCTTTTAATTTATTGATTTTTTTTGTTTATTATGTTATCGCTGAATTCTGTGTTTTCAGACTCATTATGCTGCTGTACGTAAGAATTTCATTGTTCCATTGTCGGTACATATAAATATTTGTAATATTAAACACATTTGACTCTTGACTTGAATCTTATACCAAGTAGTAAGACCAACCTAGCTTAGTTTATTTTAGTTTAAAGACACAGCATGGAAACAGGCCCATCGGCCCACCGAACCCTCACTGACCACTGATCACCCATTCACACTTGTTCTACGTTATCCCACTTTCTCATCTCTGCAATGTTACAGAAGCCAATTAATCTAGAAACCTACACTGCTTTGTGATGTGGGAGGAAACCGGAGCACCCGGAGGAAACCCACGCAGTCACAGAGAGAACGTGCAAATTCCACACTGGCAGCACCCGAGGTCAGGATCGAACCATGGTCTCTGGTACGGTAATGGTGAGCACAGTTACAAACATGTACGTGTGGCCACACCATCCGATTTAAACAGCCAGTCCAACATGAACACTAATAGCCAGGAGGAAATATAACTGCTCTCCCCTGTATAACTTCGAAACAGACAAATATTGCATCAATCACTGACTTATACGGAGTTGAGAAGAAAATAGACGCATTGATATTGACTCTTCAGACAACGAGACTGGGATGTTTTCATAGCTGATTTGACGAAGCATATTTTAAATAGTGATTTCTATTCCATTACTGGGCATATTTTATGACCTTGATGATAAAAAATAAAGTAATGAAACAGGCAGGATATGATGGCAATAACAGTTCCAAGAGCAAACAATATGAATCAGTAAGGCTGTACTGGTGAAGTCCCTGAAGCAGATCCTTCCATAACTGCATAATAATGAGTATTGGAGCATCTCTCACCTGGGTCATCATTCATTTTTTTATTGCCTTCCACAGGCAATTAATCATGTTTCCCATTTGCTTGGCGAATCAATGATAATACTATGAATTTGCAGAATAAAAAAAAATGAAGATTTATGTTAATGGAATGTACGGCACTGACATTGAGATCTACCCTCATTGCCGCCATAGTCAGAGCGAACGTTACAGAAGAGAAGCAACGATATTGATGAATGGATGAATGATACTTTATGATACATTATTATCACGTGACATGTCACAGTGAAATGCTTTGTTTGGCATACCCTACACAAAGTGTGCAAAGAGTCGCCACGTATAGGTGCAGGCAATGTTACAAAGTGTTCATATTAGTCCCAATGGTCCCTCTTCATTCTCGGCCTCCACCCCCCTCCCCCCCGTGTCCTTCTTTGTTCTCACAGCGGAGCGTCCTTGACCGATCTCCGGCACTCACATGGCCCCTTCGACCTCCGGCACCATTCGTGGGCTCATCCAACCTCCTGCCTTCACCACGAGCCCGTCTGACCTCTGGCACCCACCGAGGGTAAAGATGAATAATTGAAGTAAGACTCGAAAACATACAGATCAGTTCTCTGGATGGCATCCATAGTTGTGCACTAGCCAAACAAGCAACTGCAGTTGCTGCCTTGTCGTTGGTTTTGATAGTTTCCAGGCTTCTGGATGGTCCTTCCCAAAGCCAGGGTACTGTCCGATTCACCTCAACTCCATTGAGAATATTGGACTTTGTCCCTGGAACTAGTGTGCGACTATACAGAGAACTTTATTCTCCACTCTGTATCTTTCACTACGCCCTACCTATCTGTAACAGAAGCTTTTCACTGTGTCAGTACAGGTGACAACAATAAACTAAACTAAACTAGATGTAACAGGGTGGGTTTCTATAATGCACTGTGCTACTCATGGAAAACACTCACTAATTGCAGATAATTAAACCAGTAATGTTATTTATCAATGTTAAACACAAGGTTAGTATATGTTTGACATAGATTATAATAGATTTTCATTAAATGGAAATTCATTAAATTAGTGTAACATGAGAGGAAGGCAGGGTTTACTTTCCCCGCTCCCCATCTCAGGGAGCAAAACACAAGTGCTGGAGTAACTCAGCAGGTCAGGCAGCATCTGCGGAAGACATGTATAGGTGACGTTTCGGGGAAGGACCCATCTTCAGTCTGAAACATAGAAACATAGAAACATAGAAATTAGGTGCAGGAGCAGGCCATTCGGCCCTTCGAGCCTGCACTGCCATTCAATATGATCATGGCTGATCATCCAACTCAGTATTCTGTACCTGCCTTCTGTCTTCCTTAGTGAAAGACAGAACCAAAGTAGTTAATTGATCTGCCATGTCCTTGTTCCCCATGATCAATTTGCCCGTTTCTGACTGCAAGGGACCTACATTTGTTTTAACTAATCTTTTGCGCTTCACATATCGATAAAAACTTTTGCAGTCAGTTTTTATGTTTCCTGCCAGTTTTCTTTCATACTCCATTTTCCCTTTCCTAATTAAGCCCTTTGTCTTCCTCTGTTGGTCTCTGAATTTCTCCGAGTCCTCTGGTAGGCTGCTTTTTCTGGCTAATTTGTACGCTTCTTCTTTTTCTTTGATACTATCCCTGATTTCCCTCGTTATCCACAGATGCGCCACCTTCCCTGATTTATTCTTTTGCCATACTGGGATGAACAATTGTTGTAGTTCATCCATGCAGTCTTTAAATGCCTTCCATTGCATATCCACCGTCAACCCTTCAAGAATCAATTGCCAGTCGATCTTGGCCAATTCACGTCTCATACCCTCAAAGTTACCTTTCTTTAAGTTCAGGACCCATGTTTCTGAATTAACAATGTCACTCTTCATCCTAATGAAGAACTCAAACCATATTATGGTCACTCTTGCCCAAGGGGCCACGTACAACAAGGCTGCTAACTAACCCTTTCTCATTACTCAATATCCAGTCTAGAATAGCCTGCTCTCTCGTTGGTTTCTCCCACATGTTGGTTTAGAAAACTATCCCGCATACATTCCAAGAAATCCTCTTCCTCAGCACCGCTGCCAATTTGATTCACCCAATCTATATGTAGATTGAAGTCACCCATTATAACGGTTTTACCTTCGTTGCACGCATTTCTAATTTCCTGTTTGATGCCATCCCCAACTCCACTACTACTGTTAGGTGGCCTGTACACAACACCCACTAGCGTTTTCTGCCCCTTAGTGTTTCGCAGCTCCACCCATATCGATTCCACATCCTCCAAGCTAATGTCATTCCTTTCTATTGCGTTAATCTCCGCTCTAACCAGCAACGCTACCCCACCTCCTTTACCTCTCTGTCTATCCTTCCTGAATATTGAATATCCCTGGATGTTCAGCTCCCAGCCTTGGTCACCCTGGAGCCATGTCTCCGTGATCCCAACTATATCATTATTATTATTAATAGCTAACTGCATATTCAACTCATCCACCTTATTACGAATGCTCCTCGCATTGAGACACAAAGCCTTCAGGCTTGTTTTTACAACACTCTTGGCCCTTTTACAATTATGTTGAAAAGTGGCTCTTTTTGATTTTTGCCCTGGATTTGTTTTCCTGCCACTTTTCTCCTTGCTACCTATTGCTCCTATCCTCATTTTACACCCCTTAGTCTCTCTGCTCACACATTTAAGAAACCCTCCACTTCTTATTCTCCGTTTGTTATTTTTTTCTTCTTTCCTCCCTACGTGTTGCGTCTGACTGCTTCTCTTCTCTGCCTCCTGCCTCACAAACGGACTACTTGCCTTCTCTATTTGAAGAAGGGTCCAACTCCAGAACATTGCCTTTCCATGTCCTCCATAGATGCTGCCTGACCCACTGAATTCCTCCAGCATAGAGACACAAAATGCTGGAGTAACTCAGTGGGGCAGGCAGCATCTCTGGGGAGAAGGAATGAGTGGCGTTTTGGGTCGCGACCCTGGGCTTCCTTTTCTCCAGAGACGTTGCCTGAGTTATTCCAGCATTTTGTGTCTACCTCAGGTGTAAACCAGCATCTGCAGTTCCTTCCGACAGAGTTCCTCCAGTATTTTGTGTTTTGCTCAATATTCCAGCATCTGCATTTCCTTGTGTCTGCTATCTCAGGGACACTATTCCTAAGAGTAGCTGGCTAGGTACACAGGCTAAGTACACATTCTCCTTACTTTCAGTAGGAGACACAGGTACATGCTGAGTAGCAATGAGATATCACATCACAATATTATTTCCACCGATGGTCTATTTTCTCAGAATTGTGTCAGAGAAATGAAAGGAACATGGTCAATCATTTGGGGAAATGCAGCTTAAACAGTATGGATGTGAGTGAGAAGTTTGGTCACTACCTATTACATTCAAAATATGTCTTTGTGTGTAAAAAAACACCCCTTTAAATGTGCGCAGGATTTTCATCAGCTCCTTATTACTGTTCTATCCTTTCTACCACTTCAAAATATAGCATCAATCATCAGCTTATGGGGAGTTTAGATGAAAATAGATGCACTGATGATGACTCTTCAGACAATAAGATTGCGATGCCTTCAAAGCTGATTTGACAAAGCACATTTATACAGTGATTCATTGATTCCATGGGTTTAAAGATGTAACATCACAACACCACCTTTTGTGCATAAATTAGTCAAGGCAAATATATTGTCACATGCACATGTACAGAGAGATACAGGTACAATGAAAATATTGCTTGCAACAGCATCACAGTCACATAGAGTCAGACACCATACTAAACATCAAAGTGCAATAAATATGTAAATATAGCACTATATAAAATCCACAACGAACAACAAAATTATATAAATATAACTAGACTAAGTGGGACCTGTTGGGTCCCATGTTCACGCGGGAGGGCTGGACCCCCAACACAATATTCCACCTCTCCACCAATTCCAATATTGGTGACCAGTGGGGGGGGGGGGTCTGGAGCGCTAGTATGGGTGTTATGGGCTGAAGGGACTGGTTTCCAGAGGGCTAGTATGGACATTGTGGGCCAAATGGATTCTTGGGGTGGCAGCACAATCATTCAAGCCTGGTGCTGGCAACTCACTCACGGCTGGTGGGCTGGCAGTTGACTCACGGCTGGTGGGCTGGCAGTTGAATATTCCTTGAAATTCCATTTCAAGCAGGGTGCAAGGCCACCAAATTCAGGTGCAGTTTCCTACCATTTCAAGCAGGATGCAAGGCCACCAAATTCGTGTGCCGTTTCCTACTACTTCAAGCAGGGTGCAAGGACACCAAATTCAAGTGCAGTTTCATACCACTCCAAGCAGGGTGCAAGTCCACTAAACTCAAGTGCAGTTTCATACCACTTCAAGCTGGGTCCAAGTCCACCAAACTCAAGTGCAGTTTCATACCACTTCAAGCATTGTGCAAGACCACTAAATTTAAGTGCCGTTTCCTACCACTTCAAGCAGGGTGCAAGGCCACCAAATTCAAGTGCAGTTTCATGCCACTTCAAGCAGGGTGCAAGACCACCAAATTCAAGTGCAGTTTCATATCACTTCAAACAGGGTGCAAGGCCACCAAATTCAAATGTAGTTTCATACCATTTCATGCAGGGTGCACGGCCACCAAATTCAAATGCAGTTTCATACCATTTTGAACAGGGTGAAACCACCATAAAACCACCATAAAACCACACAAAACACCACATAAACACCACATAAACACCATACTCACAGTTCAGTAGACATTCAGTGTGTTCAGTTGATTCACAGCTCAGACAGAGTCGTGACCTCTCCTCTCCCATCTTGCAGAGACTGAGCCACACCCACACTTCTGGGTTTTATAATCCCTCCCCCCTCCCACCGGAAGGAGCGTGGCCTTCATGGCGTGATTGACATTCATATAGATATATATATATATCTATATGAATAGATATATTCACACACATACACACATACACTATAAAGACACACACGTGCATAATAAAGAACAAAGACAGTTTAATCTCTCTCTCTCCCTCCCTTTCCAGGCCGAAGAGGCACATTTTCTGGGGGGGAATTCAAGCGCACTCATAATTTTGTCCAAATCAAGGAGGGGCTGGCCCACCGGTTGCCAGTAAATCGGTGTTGGACCTGTACTTCCAAATTACTCTCAGATTTTCTTTGAAGGAATCATTATTCTTGAACATTGCTTTAAAAAGATACAACATTGGCTGTTGTTTTTAAGGATAATCGGTTTCAGATTGCATGAATAAGGTTTATGTTTAGGTTTATTATTGTTATGTGTTCCGAGGTATAGTGAAAATGTTTGTTTTGCATGCTATATGATCAAATGAGATAATACTACATTCAGATTCAGAATCTCAGATTCCTTTATTGTCATTCAGACCTTTCGGTCTGAACAAAATTTGTTACCTTGCAGTCATAACATGTAATAAATTAAAACAAAACACACAATAAACACATATTTAACATCCACCACAGTGAGTTCACCAGGCACCTCCTCACTGTGGTGGAAGGCAAAAGTCTTAAAGTCTTTGTCTTTTTCCCCTACTTGTTCCCCCTCTGTACTGAGGCAATCCAGGCCTCCGATGTCATCGTCCACCAGGCCCGCGGCCGAGCCTCCGAAGCCAGGCCGCCACCGCCGCCGCCGCCGGAACGCCGGAACACCACCACAGCTCCCAACCAGGATCGACCACGGGAACGCTGGAGCGCCGGAGCTCTGAAGCCGGGCCGCAGCCGGAGCACCGCTGGAGCACCGCCGGAGCGCCGAAGCCCCGAAGCCGGGCCGCCGCCGGAGCACATATAAATACAATCAAACCAAACAAGTATAATATTTTGAGTGAATGGAAAGATATAGTACAGAATATAGTTCTCAGAATTGTAATGCAACAGTGCCAGAGATTGTCCAATGTCAGCAATGGGGTAGAGGTGAATTGGACAGTATTCTAATTTATAGAAGGATCATTCAAAAGTCTGTAACAGAGGGCAAGAAGCTCTTCCAGAGTCTGGTGGTGTGCTCATTCATGCATCTGTACCTACTGCCTCTCAGGAGCAGGGAGATGAAGGAATGACTCGGGTGGGACAAGTCTTTGATTATTTTAAAGGTTCAGATGGTGAGCATTACAATCAGAATACCAATGCACTTCAGCTCAGATCTGGTGATTCAATGCTGATTGTACAAAGTAAACCATTGCTTGAAATAATTCCACACCATCCATCTCTTTCGCCATTTCCATTTATTTAGTACTCGTGCTGCCAACAGGATCAGCCCATGAATTATTCCCAAAAGCCTACTTCTCATGCTGGACGAAGCACTACATTAGGTTTAAGAAACTCAGATGTCAAATTTGCAGTGCGTTGCACAACATTTTCAATCTTCAGGCTGCTTTTTTGCCTGCTTTACTTGACCAGAATAGAGCATGTATTTCAATGAGGCTGAATGATCATAGTCCCTCTGTTACACACAGGGTAGGTAATGGGCAAAACAAAATGTTATGTTTTAAACTTTTTTACAATCAAGTGTATTGCCAGGGACCAATGTGGATACTTTTGCACCTACTTTAAAGTGAGAGGAGAAAATTTAAGGAGAGAGGGGTAAAGTTTAAATAAGATGTGCGGGGCATGTTTTTTACATAGAACGTGGTGAATGCCTTGGACATGCTGCCAAGGATGGTGGTGGAGGCAGATAAGACAGTTACATTTAAGAGGCTTTTGGATCAGCACATGAATAATCAGGTAATGTTGGGACATGGATCACCTGCAGGCAGAGGAGATTAGTTTATCTAGGCAACATGTTCAGCACAGACATTGTGGGCTGAAGGGCCTGTTCCAGTGCTGTACTTTTCTATGTTTGTGAAGTGACTTCTGACACTCAACTTCTGACACTGACATAAGCTGGTGTGCAGAATTTTCTTTTTTTTTTTAGAGTTGTAAATCTCTGGAATTTTCAGCTCCCGAGGATGGATCATTAAAATATTCAGTGGAGATACATATATGTTTGAAAGATTGATGACTTGAGGGCTATGGGAAACTGGCTTTAGATTTTAGACTTCAGAGATACAGCGTGGAAAGAGGCCCTTCGGCCCACAGAGTCCATGCCAACTAGCGATCATCCGTAAATTAGCACTATTCTACACACTAGGGACAATTTACAATTTTACTAAAGCCGATTAACCTACAAACTTGCACGTCTTTGGAGTGTGGGAGGAAACTGGGGCACCCGGCGAAAACCCACGCAGTCACAGGGAGAGCATACAAACTCCGTACAGACAGCACCCTTAGTCAGGATCAAATCGTGGTCTCTGCTGCTGTAAGGCAGCAACTCTACCATTGCGCCACTATGCCGTCCCATGTCATGGCACAGAAGAAGAGTTGCAGCCAATATAGATCAGCCATGATTATATTGAATATTAGAACATAGAGCATATACCAAGCTCTTATCCACTGATCATCAATGTACACTTATATTAAACAGATCTGTAATGTGCTGTTTTCCTCAATGTTTGTCGCACTTCTTACGGAAAAACATAGAACAGAAGGAAAAGCAGGAGGTCCCCAAAGATGACCTTGTGGCTGTGTATACCCCGCTCAGACTCCATAGATTCAAACACAAAAACACCAACATCATTGCATCAATTCATCAGCAGCTCCCGCAATGATTTGAATGGAATCACCTTTCATTGAAAGTCCCCATAGTTTCTTCATCATACATTAAAGGTTACAAAGGTTTCAAAGGTTTTTTTATTGTCACATGTACCAATTGAGGTACAGTGATATGTGAATTACCATATAGGCATACAAAAAAATAGCAACAAGACACACAACTACATAAAGGTTAACATAAACATCCACCACAGTGGATTCCCCACATTCTTCATGTGATGGAAGGCTAAAAAGTCCAATCTTCTTCCTCTTTATTCTCCTGCGGTTGGGGCAGCTGAACCATCCATCGGGGCATTTAAAGCTCCCACAGCTGACGATTGAAACTGCCGCATCTGGGTGATCGAGACTCCTGCGTCAGGGCGATGGAAACTCCCGCGTCGGGGCGGTCGAAACTCCCGCGGCTTGGAGTTCCTGAAGTCGGTCTCTGACCAGAGTCCGCAGGTTCTGTGATGTTAAGTCTGCAGGCACCCACGATGGAGCTCTCAAAATCAGTCTCCAGATAGGCCGCCAACTCTCGATGTTAGGCCACATCTCCGTCGAGGTAAGAGATTAGAAAAAGTCTCCCCCAACCCCCCACCGCCCCCCCACTCCCCCACCCACCACATAAGCTAAAGAACACAAAAAAAAATGTTTTAACACATACTATTAAAACACAAAGAAGGAAAGGACAGGCAGACTGTTGGCGAGGCAGCCATTGCTGGCGCCACCCGGCGCCTTTTCTAACAGATTGTGGATACTCCAAGGAATTGTTTTGAAGGAACCAGGGAAAGGTGTTGGTCGAGTGAAATAGTTGGGTGCAGTAGAATTACAAAACTACCAATGGAGTCATGGTGGATCTCTGGTATAGTGCACTGTATTATAAGGGGCAGAAGAATTAGTTGAATTGCTGCAGGTGCATGGTGGGCCTAGTTCTAGACGTGGTGGACATCACCTCAAAGGAAATTCAGCGACTACATTGTATGATCCGGGCCAGAGAGATCTCCTGGGCCAGTTTTATGGGTCAGAAATAAATTTCTACCCCCAAGTTGTCTTCAGCTTTATGAATTTTTCAAAAGATCAAATGGATTTTGGACATTCGATAGGAACATCATACTATTATACACAATATATCACTACTGTCTGAAATGTACTGGAGATGTTTTTCCCTATTCAACATGTTTGACATCCTCATACATTCCACTATACAGTTCAGTAAAAGAGAATCTTAAAGCCATTTAGTTATACAATACAGCCATGCTGACTGTCGACTCTAATATTATTTGCCTGTATTTGACCCATACACTTCCATGATTTTCTCATTCAAGTATTTGTCCAAATGCCTTTTAAACATTGTAATTGTACAATTGTAAATCAAAGACGTGCAGGTTTGTAGGTTAATCAGCTTGTAATCTCCCTTTTGTATTTCTAAGCACAGATGCCACCTGCCCCACTGAGTTCCTCCAGCACATTGTTTTTTAGCTTACTCCTGCACGATTCTCCCCCACCTCATTGCGGGCTTTGGACTTTGTCTCTGGAATCCTTTATCAAAAGTTGAGAAATATATTCTGCACTGTGTATCTTCCCCTTTGCTCGACCTATAGTACTTGAGTTTGGCTTGATTGTATTTAGGTGTAGTATTATTTAATCCGATTGAATAGCATGGAAAACCAACACGTGATTATAATAAATCTGAAATCTAAAGCCAAATCGTGTTCCTTATCTTCTTATACCTTTATTATGTCCTTATACTCTTGAGAATTTTGAAACGTGGCAGCTCGTTGTGTACTGTCTCGGCGAAGTCTACTATTACACTGCAATCGTTTTTTTTAGGGATACAACACAGAAACAGGCCCTTTGGCCCACTGAGTCCGCACCGACCAGCGATCCCCGCACATTAACACAAGCCTGCACACACTATGTACAATTTAAACTTATACCAAGTATACAAACCCAAGCCAATTAACCTACAAACCTGTACATCTTTGGAGTGTGGAAAGAAACCGAAGATGTTGGAGAAAATCCACACGCGGTCACGGGGAGAACATACAAACTATGTTCAGACAGCACCCGTAGCTGGGTTCGAACTGGGGTCTCGGGCGCTGCAAGCGTTGTAAGGCAGCAACTCTACTGCTGAGCCACCGTGCCACCACTTTTGTACCTATCTATGATTGTGCTAATCTATAGTATAATTTTACCGGATTGTATACAAAACAAATAATTTAACTGTACTTAGGTACATGTGACAGTAAAGTATCATTGAGTAAGATTGAGTATCATTGACTACCATTGACTATCATTGAATATTGTCACCCGAGATCTCCGAGTGTTTTGTACTCTCACTGTATGCAGAGTTGGCAAGCTGCCATGTGTCTTGCATTTCACTTCCATCAGTGAAAGTGCGCAGTCCGTAATTGATTCTGGATTTCACATTCTGCTTGAAAACAACTTCCTTAGAAACGCGCAGTTTCGGGAAAATGTCAACAATCATCTGAGACCTTTAAGGCTCCCTGAAGGCTGGTATTCCAGATGATAATCCGTTCTATATGTAGTTATGACCTTCTGATGGATAAATCCCTCCATCTTGGTACCCATTCGTGCCATTCCTCTGCAGATGATTTATGTGGACAGACTACATCTTAACCATTGGCATCGATGACTGACAGCCAGGGAGCTCTTCCTAATTGTTAAAATGGAGATAGCTAATCCCTGAAATGTTAAGCTGATGCAACTTAATGCTAGAGTAAAGGTCACAGCAGGCAGAAGAGTAAGAAGTCATGGTGTAATTGCCGTAACCACGGTAATCTTGGAGGTTGCGAAGGGCGTGGGGGTGGGGGATGAATGAAGGAAGGGGAGTGGCAGGTTAAAGTCTGGCCACCCAGTCACCATCAACCGAAACAAGAGATTTCCTGCAATCTTTGCTGTAATGCTGTAATGTTTCTACATTTCCCTTTCAAGAACCGTCTATGTATTTCCCTTTTGATGACACTCTTAACATCCCCAACATCTATGAGGGATGCAAAACAAAACAAAACATGCACCTCAGTAAGAATATGAGCAATTACTAATGAAAGGGATGAAACTCATGGAATATATATTTTCATCATCTACTAGTGTTAATCATGCATTAGCGGCACAGTAGCGCAGCGGTAGAGTTGCTGCCTCACAGCACCTGAGACCCGGGTTCAATCCTGACTGCGAGTGCTGTCTGTATGGAGTTTGTACGTTCTCCTTGTGACTGCGTGGGTTTTCTCCTTTTGCTCCGGTTTCCTCCCGCATTCAAAGGATGTGCGGGTTTGTAGGTTATTTCGCTTCCATAAATTGGCCCTAAGGTGTGGGCTAGAACGTTTGAATGGGTGTTCGTCAATCAGAGCGGACTTGGGTGGGCTGAAGGACCTGCTCCCATGCTATATCTTTGAAATTAGTCCCAACCTGGTTCTGTACCATTAATAGTGGTATCAGTGCGCCTGCACATGGTATAATCTAGTGGGTGATGGAAAACATTCCTGAGATTATCTGCAAGAGGTTTGGGAGAAAGCTTGTTATGGCTGCAGACCTTGGGGAAGTGAGAACCAGGTTGTGTGTGTGTGGAGGGTGGGGATATGATTAGAAAATAGGCAGCAGGTTAAGGGTGGCACAGCGGCACAGCGCTGGAGTTGCTGCCTCACATCTTCTGTGTTCGATCTGGACAAAGGGTACTGAACAAATTTTGTACATTGTCTCTGTGATGCCGTGAGTTTTTTTCAGGGAGCTCCGGTCTCTTCCCACAATCCAATGACGTACATGTGTGTAGGTTAATTGGCTTGATAAAATTGTAAATTGTCCCTAGTGTGTGTAGGATAATGCTGGTGTACAGGGTGATAGGTGGTCGACGCTGACTCGGTGGGCCGCAGGACCTGTTTGCCCACCATATTGCCAAAATAGTACAGTTTGGAGATCTTGTTCTGAAACATCCGAGTGGGAGTGGGAAGGTCACAGGAAGTGGGAGAAGGAGGGGAGTGGAAGAGGGGGGGGGGGGGAGTGGGAGTGGGTGTGGGAGGGGAGTGGGAGAGGTGGGATCACAGGGAGTGGGAGAGGGAGGGGACCAAATTTGACGAGGATTGGTTTGAACGGGAGCATAATCATGACCACTCCACCTTATAAGGATATAATTGGTTGAAAAATAAAAGTGCTTGTGAATTGAAAATTGCTGCTATTGTGAACTGATTCTCGATAGAAGCAGCAAGGGTTATTCAGGGTGCATGTTCTGACTGCACTTAAACTGTCTCTACGGTGACTGGCCTGTGTTCCTGTCTCTGGATGTTCATAAGTTCATATTATAGGAGCAGAATTAGGCCATTCGGCCCAATAAGGCTACTCTGTCGTTCAATCATGGCTGATCTATCTTTCCCTCTCAACCCCATTCTCCTGCCTTCTCCCCATAACCCCTGACACCAGTACCAATCAAGAACCTGTCAATCTCTGCCTTGAAAATACATTTTTACATTTAAAAATGAAATATATTTTTAAGGCGGATGTTATATATATATTGTGGATGCAGTCCGATACATCTCCCTGTATTTTACCCAAGCTTGCTTCTAGTAATTCAAAGCCAGATTTCATTTCCTCTTCTGTCATAGAGACATCAATCAGGTTTTAAGCAGGATCCAGCCACACATGTAGTGATCTATGTATAAAGAATATCAATGCATAATATTGAAAAGAAATAAGAGTGTCACAAAACAGATTCATTAAGCTTGGCTTTCAGATAGTGCTGCATTGAATCTAATATATATTTCTCTGTCGGGTTTGTTTGAAATTAAAATATTCTCCAGTGAGAATATTAGACAGGTTTTAATATTCATATTCATACTTTAAACCTTTGAAATCTTCTCAGTTGGCACGTGCTGAAATAAAAAGGCTCAAAACCCGCTGTGAAATGAAATGTTCACTGTTACCTCCCCTTAGTTTAGGATAGGGGTCTTTGTAATCTTACACAGCTCAGTCATGCTTAGGAAGGAACTGCAGATGCTGGTTTACAAAAGTGGACACAAAATGCTGGAGTAACTCAACAGGTCAGGCAGCATCACTAGAAAATAGTAGGTGAAGCTTCGGGCCAAGACCCTTCTTCAGACTGAGAGTCAAGAGAGAGGGAAACTAGAGGTATGAAAACGTACAGAACAAATCAGAGCAGGCACTGATAACCAAGGAAAGGGGGAGCCCACAATGGTCCATTTGTGGCTGTGGAAGAGGTGACAATGAAGGGATATATATTTGCAAACAGTTGAACTAGCAGTATGGCTAGGGTGGGGTTGGGGGGGGGGGGGGGGGGGGTGGAGCGTGAACGCAAGAGTTACTTGAAATTAGAAAAATCAATATTCATACCACTGCCCTAGCAAAATATGAGGTGCTGTTCCTACAATTTGTGTGTGACCTCACTCTAATAGTGGAGGAGGCCCAGGAGAGAAAGATCAGTGTGAGAATGGGAAGGCGAGTTCAAATGTTTGGCAACCGGGAAATCGGGTTGCCAAGGCAGATTGAGATAAAGCATTCAGCAAAACGATTGCCAAGTCTGCACTTGCTCTCACTGATGTAGAGGTGTCCACACCTAAACACAGTGATATAGTTTTTGACTTACAGCGCCAGAGACCCGGGTTCGATCTTGACTACGGGTGCTGTCAGTATGGTGTTTGTATATTCTCCCCATGTCTGAGTGGGTTTTCTCCGAGTGTTCCAAAGAGGTACAGGTTTGCGGGTTAATTAGCTTTGAAAAATATCATAAATTGTCCCTAGTGTTTAGGATAGTGCTGGTGTACGGGGGTGATCATTGGTTGGTGTGGGCTCGGTGGGCCGAAGATTCAGATTCAGATCAGATTCAAACTTTATTGTCATTGTGCAGTGTACATGTACAGAGACAGCGAAATGCAGTTAGCATCTCACCCAGAAGAGCGAACATAGAATAATGAACAGTAAAATATATATATGTACATGCAGTAGTAGTGCAATGTTTCTGGGGGAAGAAGTGTCCTGGAGGGGGTGACTGGCAATCACCAAGGTGCAGAGTTAAGTAGTGTAACAGCCGCAGGGAAGAAGCTGTTCCTGAACCTGCTGGTCTGGCAACGGAGAGACCTGTAGCGCATACCGGATGGGAGGAGGGTAAACAGTCTGTAGCTGGGGTGAGAGCAGTCCTTGACGATGCTGCCTGCTCTTCGCAGACATCGCTTGCTCTGGACAGACTCAACGGAGGAGAGTGAGGAACCGGTGATGTGTTGGGCAGTTTTCACCACCCTCTGCAGTGCTTTCCGGTCGGAGACAGAGCAGCTGCCATACCATACTGTGATACAGTTAGTAAGGATGCTGTCGATGGTGCAGCGGTAGAAGTTCACCAGAATCTGGGGAGACAGATGGACCTTCTTTAGTCTCCTCAGGAAGAAGATACATTGGTGAGCCTTCTTGGCAAGTTTTGAGGTATTGTGGGTCCAAGAGAGATCATCAGAGATGTTGACCCCCAGAAACCTGAAGCTGGAAACACGCTCCACCTCCGTCCCGTTAATATGGATAGGGGTGTGCATGCCACCCCTAGACATTCTGTAGTCCACAATGAGCTCCTTGGTCTTCTTCGAGTTAAGGGCCAGTGTTGTTGTCAGTGCGCCATGCTGCTAGGAGCTGAACCTCCTCCCTATAGGCCGACTCATCATTGTCGCTGATGAGGCCAATCACCGTTGTATCATCTGCATACTTGATGAAGGTGTTAGTACCATGTACAGGTGTGCAGTCATGGGGGAAGAGGGCTCAGCACACAGCCCTGTGGAACGCCAGTGTTCAGGGTGAGGGTTGAAGAGGTGTGGTTGTCTGACCTAACAGACCGAAGGGCATATATGCATGCTATATCTCTAAAGTCTAAAGTCTAGGAATACAAGCCATTGGCCATACTTAGGATCAGTTCTATCTTCACCTCTCCCCATTCATGACTTCCATCAGATCCTGAAATGTTCATGGCTCCCTGCTGCTCTTCCTGAACTTCTCTTTGGTCCTCATCCCAACACCAATCTCCCAAATTATTAAGCCAACCGCCGCTGTTTTTGTCATCCGTTTCACCAGGAATTTCCTCCCGATGCGGTAATTTCCTCAACACCTCCCTACTTCACGCAAGGAATCCCCAATCTTCCCTGGCTTTACCATCATCAATATTACCCCAGTCAATTATGCTCCCAGGCCACACAATCTCTGTCGGGGAAGGTTGAAGTGGCTCTGTGCACAGTTGAATTGTTCTATGGGTACAATGCCTCAGGCATCTTGCAGGCGTGACTTAGGGTCTTGCCTAATCCTAATCAATCACTAGCATAATCAACGACCAGTCTCACCACCGGTCACTCCTTCTACTCCCCTCTCCCATCAGGCAAGAAGTACAGAAGTGAGAAAATGCACACCTTCAGATTCAGGGACAGTTTCTTCCCAGCTGTTATCAGGCAACTGAGCCATCCTATCAACAACTAGAGAGCGGGCCTGACCTCCCATCTACCTAATTGGAGACCATTGGCTAATCTTGAATCGCTCTTCACTGGACTTTATATTCCACTAAACATTATTCCCTTTATTCTGTGTCTGTACATAGTGGATGGCTCAATCATGTATAGTCTTTCCACTCACCAACAAGCACCAAGACCTGGCTTGGCTGGCGGTGACGTGAACCCTCCGAGTCAGATCCTTCCTGCACCGTCGGAACCTCACTACCAGCGCACGCTGCCTTCGGGACGGCTGCTATGGAGAAGAGATGGTTGCCCACCTCTTTGCAGAGAGTGAATTTGCAAAGAAAGTCTGGAGAGGTTTGCAAGGGTCCATGTCATGATTTATTCCAAACAGCTCCGTCACAGAGGATTCTGTGATTTATGGACTGTTTCCAGGGACGCAGTCAAAGACTGACATCGAGTGCTGCTGGAAGGTCATCAACTCAGTGAAAGACGCTCTTTGATCTGCCCAAGCCTTGTTGACCTCCCAGCGGAGCGGGATGTGCGTTGGGGAATGTTGCTGACTGGCCCACTGCAGACTGCAGGAGTACATTCTGAGGGACGCACTGAAGCTCAATGCAGCCAACGCCAAGGCTCGGTGGGGGAGTCCACAGTCTAGGGTCCTTCCGCTGCTGGACATGGGGGGCAGGGTGTGGTGGTGACGCCCCTCAAAATAAGGGAAGGGATTCCACTCCAGTGGACCACATGAGTGGCAAAGGTGGGGGATAAACTTGTGAAATTTGAGCAATGTGTGTAAACAGTATTGAATGTTTGTATAGCCTCCGAAAATGGATGAAGACATTTTTGTACAGTTCATGTATTTGTATATATTTATTACTTGAATAAAGTTTATTTTTAAATTAAAAGAAATGTATAGTCTTTCCATTGACTGGTTAGCACATAACAAAAGCTTTTCACTGTACCTTGGTGCATGTGACAATAAACCAAAATAAACTAGACTCAAACTGATGGTCTAAAATAAAGATTTTCAATCCCTCAATAATGCCCGATGAGATCATGCCCTCAAATTTATATTGCAATTTGAATCAATTATCTTTCTGTTGAGGTGAGATTAGTTCCATCTGATTCAATCTGACACCTAAATTGATATGTGAATCATTGATGGGAAACAGTGTAGCCTAGTTTGTTAAACTATGATGAATCCATGTTGGTGGCAAAGGGGAAAGGAAAGGAAAAGAGATAAAATGTCCATCAGCTGATATAGACTCTGACAACAGAATAAACCATAGAACATTAAAATATGCACAACATTTTGTAAAGCTTGCCAGTGGAATCTATTAAAAATATAAATAAGTGCACTCTCTGGAAATGTGAAGTATCAGCTGAATATTCTAGCAATTTGCAGCAGGTCAGACAGTATCATTGGAAAGGGAAGAAAAGGTAACATTTTAAGTCGATGGTCTTTCATCAGAATTCATTAGGAAAGTCAGCAACGTGAAATATTATATTTCTTTATTTTTCTACTGCCTTCCTGAGTGTTTCCAACATTATCTGTTTATTTTTAGTTAAACCTACATCTAATTTTGTGATTAAATTTACAATTTGAGCTTGATTAAGCAACTGAAAAAAAGAAAGAGAAGTATGATACATTTTTTCACACACTGACTGAAATGCTATAGATCCCCTATAGTATCAAAATAATAACAAACATTTGTACCTATATTTTTTTGGTATGTATAAATTTACGATAACAATCGGAAGAAATGCTCACATTTACATTGACCTAAAACACCAAAAAGAATTGGGTAAATTTCCATGCATATTTTGATATGCAAATCATGTATAAGGAATAGACACAAGGGACTGCAAATGCTGGTTTACAAAAAAAAAGACACAAATTGCTGGAGTAACTCAACGTTTCAGGCAGCAACTATGCAGAACATGGGCAAGTGACGTTTCAGGTCAGGATCCTTCTTCTGACTGATTGTGGGGGAAGCTGGGAGAGAGGAGGGGCAGGACAAAGCCTGGCAGGTAATTGGTTGAAATGCAGCAACAAAGAACTGCAGATGCTGGTTTATACTAAAGATGGACACAGAGTGCTGGGGTAACTTAGCAGGTCAGGCAGCATCTCTAGAGAGAAAGGATGGGTGACGTTGCAGGTCGGGACAATTGCGAGTCAATTGGTTGACACAGATGAGGGGGGGGTTTGATAGGTAGATGGCAGAAAAAAGCTAGGGATAACAATTCAGAAATTTAGAGACAAAATAATTGAAGAGTTACGAATTGTGAAGCTTGAGGAAGGAATGTTAGTGGAAAGGGAGGAGGAGGGGAGAAATAGGTGTGTGCAGGTGGGGCAGAGGGGATGGGGGAAAGGGGAACTGGGAGAAGAACGGAGACGAGGGAGGGTTTTGTGGTTACCTAAAATGAGAGAATTCAATGTTATAAGGCTGTAAGCTACCCAAACAGAATATGAGGTGCTGTTCCTCCAGTTTGCATGTGGCTTCACTCTGGCAATGGAGGAGGCCCAGGAGAGAGAGGGCAGTGTGGGACTGGAAAAGGGAGTTAAAATGGTTAGCAACCGGGAGATCCTGTTGGCCTTGCTAAACCGAGCGTTCAGCGAAATGGTTGCCAAGTCTACGCTTGGTCATGCCGATGTAAAAGTGTCTACATATATTTGATTTAGCTGGTAATCATCTCCAGGTTGATGGGTGACCATTCGATTATTGACTGGACACTTCCAATGATTCACCTCAGTATGGTATTGACTGAGCACTTAGAGTCACGGAGATATTCCTTGAGACATTCAGCATGGAGGCAGGCCCTTCTGCCCACCTTGCCCCCTGCCAACCATCAACCACATACAGTATTTACACTCATTCTTCATCAATCACATTGACAACAACATCCAATACACAGCTCCCAATTTCATGTTAACCAACAGAGGTGAATTCTCAACAGATGGCCAATCATCTGGTTTTATCAGTCGTCAAAGAAGCAAACTCCTCAGTGGAAAATGAACCAAATGGTCCCCACTGTTTGAAGAATGTCAGTGCTATGATAGGGACTGGTTAATTGGCTTTGGTATTTTGCAGCTAATGCTGGTGTTCAGCTGTGAAATCTGGAGTAGGTGTCATTAGACCAGGCTTTCATGTTACATATTAGTTTAGCTTAGTTTAGTTTAGTTTAGTTTAGTTTAGTTCAGTTCAGTTTAGTTTATTGTCACATGTGTACAGAAAACATTTTTTTGTGTTGCATGCTATCGGTCTGCATGATTACAATCAAGTCCACAGTGTATAGATACAGGATAAAGGGAATAACGTTTAGTGCGAGATAGAGTCCAGTAAAGTCAAATTAAAGATAGGCCCGATGGTCTCCAATTAGGTAGGTGGGAGGTCAGGACCATTCTCTAGTTGGTTATAGGATGGTCTAGTTGCTTGATAACAGCTGGAAGAAACTGTCCCTTAATCCGAAGGATATTGGGAAACAAGATAAAATCATCTTGTAATGGCAATCTCCAGTTTTTTTTGTGCACAGTTTTATTTAAAATTCTAGATTTAAAGGGGTAATTTGATGGAATTGTATAAATTCACAAGGGGCGTAAATAGACTGAAGTCACAGAGTATTTACCAAAGTTAAGGGAGTCAAAAACCAGAGGACATAGGTTTAAGGTGTGACAGGAAAGATTCAATAGGAGCCTGAGAGGCAAACACTAGTTGATTTGATTTCTCTACTTTATAACTCAGAGGGTGGTGTGTATTTGGAATGAGCTGCCAGAGGAAGTCATTGAGGCAGGTACAATAACAGCATTGAAAAGACATTTAGGCAGGTGCATAGATAGGAAAGGCTCAGAAGGTGATGGGCGAAATGGGCCAGAGATCCGGGTTCGATTCTGACCTTGGGTTCTGTCTATATGGAGTTTGTACGTTCTCCCTGTGACCTTGTGGATTTTCTCCAGGTGCTCCGGTTTCCTCCCACGTACCAAAAACGTATAGGTTTATAGTTTAATTGGCGTTTTGGAAACTGTATATTGGCCTGTGTGTAGGATAGTGCTAATGTATGGGCAGATCGCTGGTCGGCGCGGACTCGTGGGCCGAAGGGCCTCTTTCCACGCTGCATCTCTACAGTCTACATTACACCGAGGCAGCGTTGCAAATGAAGCTGAATGTTAGTTCATCGTACAGAGTTGAACTCCAATATCAAGGTAAATAACGACCCTAATCTGGACTACAGTACCTATAACCACCCAAGCCAAATTATTTGCCATTTTGTGCAATCTGGCAAGCCCCAATCTAATGCGCAGTTGTGGTTAGCTTAAAGCTCTCTGCACATTATTGTCTCATTCCTTTCTCTGGAAACAAACAATATTTCCCATTAAAATGGAAAATCAAAACTTGCGTTCTGTGGAAATTAATCTTGGCATTGGAGAATCATAAAGCTGTTCACAGAGAATAAATTTGATAAGTCAGAATGGAAAAGCTGACGTGTGATTAGTGTCACCTCACAATGCCAATGAATCCTTCAATCTTTTCAGCCCATTAAATTACAATCCAACTCTCCTGCGCTCTCTGAGTCAGGGTGAAGAAAAACATTTATGCATTTATTCTGTAACACAGTGAAATTTTAGCTGAAATTTGGTATGGTTGGTATCATCAGCTTATAGAAATGTGTAAATTCATGAGGGGAAGAGATAGTATGAATACCAATCTTTTACCCAGGGTAGGGGAATCAAGAACCAGAGGATATGGGTTTAAGGTGAGTGGGGCAAGATTTAATACAAACCTGAGGGCTAACATTTTAATCTCAGATGGTGGTGGGTGTGTGGGACGAGCTGCTAAAGGAGGTAGTTAAGGAAGGTACTATAAAAGGTACTCAGAATGGTAAGGTTTAGATGGATTCGGGCCAAATGCAGGCAAATTGGACAACAAATACACAAAATGCTTGAGAAACTCAGCGAGTCAGGCAGCATCTCTGGAGAACTTGAATAGGTGACATTTCCAGTGGGATCTAACCGTCCAGATCTGAAAGTTCACTTCACCATTTTCTTTAGAGATGCTGGCTGACTCGCTGAGTTTCTCAAGCATTTTGCATCTTTCATATCTGAGACTCAGATAGATACGCCTTTGGACTACTAGGTTTTAAGGATTGGGGATTGTGCAAGAAAGAGCAAGTCAACCATCAGATTTTGTGATCCTCGGTGGAGGGGCCCTATTCCTTGTGCTATTGTTGTGGGAGCAGCTGAATTACACATGTTAGTTCATAGATGTTGCCTCGTCTGCTGAGTACCGCCAGCAGCTTGTTTTATTTTCTCAAGATTCCAGTCCCTTGTGTCCTGAGATAGACATGTTGTACGACCATGGGTGTAGTTGTGGGCTGTAATGCTCTCCCCATTCTGCAAGCTCTTGACTTTAACAGAGATGTTCATTTACAGTGACCATCCATTTGGTGGATGGTTCAAACTTTGAGTCTGATGAGTCAAACTTTGCCCACTGTTTGAGTTGATAGATGGGTTGACAGACTAAACATTAAGGGTAATGAGGAAACGATGATTTAACGATGAAAAAAAATCCAAGGTAGAGGGTCAATGGAGACATGGAACAGCAGATGATGAGACTTTGGGTAAAACCCAAATTGCTGGAGTAACTCAGCACGAGGCGATGTTTTAGGTCAGGACTCTTCTTCAGACCCAATGCTCCTGAGATGTCGCCTGACCTGTCAAGATAGTCCAATGCTTTGCAGTCAGTATGAACATCGTTTTCTGAAAGAAAAATCTCCGTGTGACCAATTAATTTGTGTTCTTTGAAGGTGTACATGTGCAGTGAATGAAGCAGAAATTTCCAATGTGCTACGCCTCAATTTCCCAAAAGTATTTGATAAGTCGCAGCCTCAAATCTCCTTGTAGTGAATAAAAGCTCAAATGACAGGAGGAAATGTATCAGCATGGTTGAAGATAGGCTGACTATCAGGAACAAGGCACGGGCATTTTCTAGTTGTCAACATGTAGGTAGTAGGGTGTCAGAGAGATTTGTCTGTTGGTTGCATCCTCTATACAACTTGTATGAATGGTGTTGTCAATCAACACTGAACTAAGGACAGACAGGTAGGTCACGCTTGGGGCTGCTGAGTTGAGTTGAGTGAGAGGAAGTTTGTCAGATAAGATCCAGAAGGGAAACTCCTTGCGAGTGTTGTGGAGCCATCCACGGAGCCGCGCAAAAGCGGACCAGGCAGTCGGGTCGAGGGTGGGCCGCGGAGAGGTGATTGGCCAGAGTACGGGCTGTGGGGAGAGGGTCGGGGTGTGCCGCTAAGAACAAAGAATGATCCGACAAGGTAGGGGGGGGATGGGCACCGAGAACAAGGGGGGACCAACATGACTAGTCTGAGGAAGGGTCTCGACCCGAAACGTCACCTATTCCTTTTCTCCAGCGATGCTGCCTGACCCGCTGAGTTACTCCAGCATTTTGTATCTATCTCTGGTGAATGACTCTAATGAGTACTTGTAACTTTGCGGGCACCAGAAACGTGGTGAGCCTTTGCGTACTTTGCATATTGTATGCAAAACAAAGAACTTCACTGTACCTAGGTACATGTGACAATAAAGTATCTTTGAATTGAATTGAATAATTGAGGATTTTGATAGGGTGGATGCGGAGAGGGTATTTTCACTTACTAAATATCTACGAGTCTCTGTACAAATATGAGCCTACCCTTTCGAGGTAAGCTTGAGATATTTTTAACAAAGATGGACTCAAGGTGCTGGATTATCTCAGCGGGTCAGGCAGCATCCCCGGAAAACATGGATAGGTGATGTTTCGGGTCAGGACCCTTCTTCAGACTTCTTGAAATGAAATTGAAAATAAAACGTCTTGAGATGCTTTTACTTTATTTTGGGGGGATCGTGAGCATTTGAAACTCTTTTCATCTGAAGGTGGTGGAAACAGCGTCGTTGAATATTTTTCAGGCCGAAGTAAATGGATTCCAGTTAACCAAGGGGATGAAAATGTAATGGGGTTAGACAGGTGTGTCTAGTTGAAGATGCAATCAGATAAGTCATGATCTTTTTCAATATCAATGCAATCTTTGGGGACCTTGTGTCTGATTTTACTCCTAATTTGAGTGCACATATGTTGTTATTGTATCTGATGCTGCTTGATTATGGCTTGCCCAACCCACTAGATATATCTAGGATAAATCTATTACCCATCCCGATTGCCCTTGAGAAGTTAAGGGTGCAGTGGCACAGCGGTAGAGTTGATACCATTCAGTGCCAGAGAACCGGGTTGGATCCTGACTATGGGAGCTGTCTTTATGGAGTTTGTACATTTTCCCTGTGACAACATGGGTTTACTCCGGGTGCTCTGGTTTCCTCCAACACTCCTAAGACGTGCGGGTTTGTAAGTTAAGTGGCTTCGGGTAAACATTTGCAAAGTGTCCCTCATGTGTAGGATAGTGCTGGTGTACGGAGATCGCTGATCGGCGCGGACTCGGTGGGTCGAAGGGCCTGTTTTCGCACTGTATCTCTAAACTAAACTAAACTAATGGTGAGCTACCCACTACAGTGTTGGTGAGAGAGTTCCAAGATTTAGCCTCAGCAGTGATGAAAGACCAGTGATCTCCAAATTTATGTGGTGTGCTACTTTGAGATTTTAAGTGGCGCCAAAGCATGGCAACTCTTTCCGTGCTCTTCTCAGAGAAGGATCCACTACCATCCAATACAATTGCTCTACTGTTTTGAATCTCTTTTCTACATGTAATGAAATATATTGTGCACTCTGTATTTTTCCCTTGGCTTGATTGTATTTATGTATAGTATTATCTGACGATACAAATAAGTACAGCATAGAAACAGTCCTTTTGGTCCAACTTGCCCGTGCCAACCAATCTACACTAGTCCTGCCTGCATTTGTTCCATATTCTTCTAGAGCCATCCTATTCATGTAACTTTCCAAATGTTTTTAAAATGTTGTGATAGTACCTGCCTCAACCACCTCTTCTGGCAGCTCATTCCATATACCTACCACCCTTTATGTAAACACATCGTTTCTCAGGTTCCTATCAATCTTTCCCTCCTCAACTTAAATTCTAAAAGCAATGTGCTGGCAATTTCGGTAACAGTGAGTACAGAATATGTGTTGCATTGAGCCATGTCTAGGTAGCTCGGTTAGTTTAGTTTAATTTAGAGGCACAGCATGGAAACTGGCCACTTGGCCCACTGAGCCCACGCCGACCAACGATCACCCATACACTACATACTAGCAACGATGAACAGCGGCCAATTAACTTATAAACCTGCATGTCTTTGGAGTGTGGGAAGAAACTGGAGCACCTGGAGAAAACCCACATGGTCACAGGGAGAACGTACAAACTCTGTACAGACAGCGTCCATAGTCAGGATCACCCGGGTCTCTGTTGCCCTGGGTAGAGATGCATTGCGTTAGGTTCAATCCCGACTATGGGTGCTGTCTGTACGGAGTTTGTACGTTCTTCCCGTGAACTGTGTAGGTTTTCTCCGAGATCTTTGGTTTCCTCCCACATTCCAAAGACGTACAGGTTTGTAGGTTAATTAGCTTGGTAAATTTAAAAATTGTCCCTAGTGTGTGTAGGATAGTGTTAATGTGCGGGGATCGCTGGTCGGCGCAGTCCCAGTGGGCCGAAGAACCTGTTTCCGCGCTGTATCACGAAAGTAAACTATAAACTGAACTAAAACTTATGGACCTTGCCAGTGCAACAGGCCCTTTGGTCCACGATGTTCGTGCTAAACATGTTACCATGTTAATCTCCTCTGCCTGCACATGTTCCATATCCCTCCATTCTCTGCATTTCCACGTGCCTATCTAAAGGTCTCTTAAACGCCACTACTGTACCTTGCTTCCACCACAAAAACTGTCAGTGTGTTCCAGGCAACCACCACTCTCTGTGTAAAAAAACTTCTTTAAACTTTCCCTCTCTCACCATATGCACCTCCCTTTACATCTCCTGTATTATGCAGAGACCCACACATCTCTTTCAAACAAGCTATTAAACACAACCACAAATAAGCTCTGAACCACAATAGACTATTAGTATTATTGCACTATAATTGTTTGATTATTGAGTATGTGTGCATGCGTATATTTACACGCTGAATTTTTTTTTCTCTCCTGTTACGTACTATGTTTACATATTCGGTTGTGCTACAGCAAGTAAGAATTTTGATTGTTCTATCTGGGGCATATGACAATACAACACTCTTGTCTCTCTTGCAGACCTTTGTTTACAACATGTACTGGGTCAAACAGGCACAGGTTCATCACATATCCCAACCCTGAGGGCCATCAAATATATTTCCCACTTAGTTTTATCATTACATAGTAGTATAGATTAGTTTAGAGATAGTGAGGAAACAGACCCTCGATCACCCATTCACACTAGTTGTATGTTATCCCACTTTCGCATCCACCTCCTACACATTAGGGGCAATTTACAGAGGTCAATTAACCTACAAACCTGCACATCTTTAGGATGTGGGAGGAAACCGGAGCACCCGGAGAAAACCACGCAGTCACAGGGAGATGGAAAACTCCTCACAGACAGCACCAGTTGTTAGGATCAAACCGGGTCTCTGGCACTGTAAGGCAGCAACTCGACAGCTGCGCCTCTGTGGTCCCCAAGTAATTTCTGAGGTTGATGGAACAGATGCAGTGAAAGAGAAACATTGTTCGTGGTACCCTGAACTATTTGTATTTCTAATCCAATATCACTGAAAAGAAGCCTATCATATTGCTGCTTAAAAGAACTTTGGCTTCATATTGGTTGTGTATGCCTCATATACAAGACTGACAGGCTTTCAGTGGTGTGTAAGAAGAACTGCAGATGCTGGTTTAAATCGAAGATAGACACAAAAAGCTGGAGTAATTCAGCGGGACAGGCAGCATCTCTGGAGAGAAGGAATGGGTGACGCTTTGGGTCGAGACCCTTCTTCTGTGGTACTGATGGTTGTGCAGAGTTTTGGGATGTCCTGATGTGATGGGAGGAAAGCTATGAATCCAATCCTTCATTTATTCAACAAATTCAGTCAAGCATCTGAAAGAACAAAGTCTGTCACATGAAAGAAACTCGAAATAAAAGATGCTGATGTATCTGAAGTGATTTATTGGATATTCACATTGCAACAGTAGTTTTCCTTATCAGAAAATAAAACATGAATTCTGTTTCTTTTTTTCCCTTGTTTGAAAGACTGAAGCTGAATGTGAACAAAATCAATTTTTGATCCTGGCTATGCAGTGGAACTAAATAATCTTTGAATTGAGTGCACTGAAGCCATGAACGATAAAACTCAAGTAGCGGTTTTATTTCAACCAGGGGTTCGCGCAGTGGTAGAGTTGCTGCCTTACAGTGCCAGAGACATGGATTTGATCCTGACCTGGGGTGCTGTCTGTACAGAGTTTGCACATTCTCCCCGTGACCTGCGTGAGTTTTCTCCGGGAGCTTCGATTCCCTCCCACACTACAAAGATGTATAGGTTTGTCAGATAATTGGCTTGGTAAAAAAAGTCTTTGCACTCTGACTTTGATGTGGAGATCTTCATTACCTGTCAGACACCAGAGTAGCCTTCAGTCTGCTTCATGGTTCGTTTCAGGGTCGGAATACAGCGTGGAAACAGGATCTTCGCCCACCTAGTCCACACCGACCAGCAATCACTGCACACTAGTTTACAGAAGCCAATTAACCTACAAACCTGCATGTCTTTGCAATGTGGGAGGAAACCGGTGCACCCGGAGAAAACCCACGTGGTCCCAGGTAGAATGTACGAACCAGAAAGATTGATTGTCGCCGCGGACTCGGTGGGCCGAAGGACCTGTTTCTGCACTGTTTCTAAAGTCTAAAGTCCAAATCTCAATTTGCTTTTAAAATAAAATCTTAACAAATAATGTTTCTTTATGATGCCCAATTAAATATTTTTAAAGATTGTCTCTGGGAAAGAACTGTTTATTCGGGTTAGTGTCCACCCTGAATTGCAATTGACTACCTGCTGTGGGAGCTGGCCGAAACAAGAGAGGTTGTTGGTCAAAACAAGGTGGAAACAAGTCCAGATACGACCTTGGTAAGGTCATCAAAAAGGCCAAAAGGGACTTCTGCTCCAAGCTGGAGGATGAGACAGATGTTCGGCAGCTGTGGCGGGGCCTGAATACAAGGCAAAATCCTACAAGGCGAAATCAGGAGGTAGCTCGAATGTCGGCAAAACATCACTCCCTGACGAGCTCAATGCGTTTTACGCACGCTTTGATAGAGAGAACACTGATGTGCCTTCTCGAGCCCCCATTCGCTGTGATGGTATTTCTATCTCAGTCACAGAGGCCGAAGTCAGAAAATCCTTCAGAGGGGTGAACCTTCAAAAAGCGCCTGGACCTGATAGTATACCCGGTCGTGTTCTAAAAACCTGTGCGGACCAACTGGCTGGAGGTTTTATGGACATTTTCAACCTGAGGTCTGAGGTTCCCACCTGCTTTAAAAGGGTATCAATTATACCGGTGGCCAAGAAGAGCAAGATGACGTGCCTCAATGACTATCAACCAGTGGCACTAAGGTCGGTGGTGATGAAGTGCTTTGAGAGGTTGATCACGGCGCAAATCAACTCCTACCTCGACAAAAACCTGGACCCACTGCAGTTCGCCTACCGCCAGAACAGATCAACTGTGGATGCGATCTCGCTGGCTCTCCACTCTGCTCTGGACCACTTGGACAACAAAATCTCATATATCAAGCTGTTATTCATTGATTATAGCTCGGCATTTAATACAATCATCCCCTCCAAGCTGGTTACCAAACTCGCAGAACTGGGTCTCTGCGCATCTCTCTGCAATTGGATCCTCGACTTCCTCATTCACAGACCACAGACTGTTCGAATTGGTGTCAGCCTCGACAACAATCAGCATGGGAGCACCTCAAGGCTGCGTGCTCAGCCCCCTGCTGTACTCACTCTATACTCATGACTGCATATCCGGTCATAGTGCGAACACCATCATCAAGTTCGCTGATGATACCACTGTTGTGGGATATATCACTAATGGGGATGAGTCAGAGCATGGAAGTGAGATCGACCGACTGACCAAATGGTGCCAGCACAATAACCTGGCCCTCAACACCAGCAAAACCAAGTAACTGATTGTGGACTTTGGAAGGGGTAGGATGGGGACACACAGTCCCATTTATATCAACGGGTTGATGGTGGAAAGGGTCAACAGCTTCAAATTCCTGGGCGTGCTCATCTCTGAAGATCTCGCCTGGTCCAAGAACACTGATGCAATAAAAAAAAGCACATCAGCGCCTCTACTTCCTGAGAAGATTACGGAGACTCGGCATGTCAAGGAGGACTCTCTCTAACTTCTACAGGTGCACAGTAGAGAGCATGCGGACCAGTTGTATCGTGGCTTGGTTCGGCAACTTGAGCGCCCAGGAGCGGAAAAGACACTGCCCAGTCCATCATCGGCTCTGACCTCCCTACCATTGAGGGGATCTATCGCAGTCGCTGCCTCAAAAAGGCTGGCGGCATCATCAAGGATCCACACCATCCTTGCCACACACTCATCTCCCCGTTACCTTCAGGTAGAAGATACAGGAGCCTGAAGACTGCAATGTTCAGGTTCAGGAATAGCTCCATCCCCACATCCATCAGGCTATTAATCTCAACTCATACAAAACTCTGGGCATTCATAGCCCATTATCTGTTTATTTGCACTTTATCAGTTTATTTATTCATGTGTGTATATATTTATATAATGGTATATGGACACATTGATTGCCCTGTATTATTCATGCATACTATATTCTGTTGTGCTGAAGCAAAGCAAGAATTTCATTGTCCTATCTGGGACACATGACAATAAACTCTCTTGAATCTTGAATCTTGAACATATGGAAAATTTAGGAAGATAGTCAGGCAGTACCTTTGAACAATAGAAAGCATAAATCAAGCAGAGATTCAAAAGGGCCAGAGGAGAACTGTCAGATTAGAGAGATTAAAGAGAATGCCAAAGCTTTTTATTCTCACTTTAAAAAACCAGAGGACAACTAAAGAGAAGGATGCAGGTGAGTTACTAAATTAGTATTTTGCAGCAGAATTCATCGAGGGGGCGTGGATGCTAATGGGATCAGTGTGAGGAACATGCTACAGAAGTTTAAGATTATGAAGGAGGTGGTGTCGGCTCTCTTGAGAAGCATTTAAGGTGTACAAGTCCCCAGGGCCTGATAGGATCTATCGCAGGCTATTGAGAGAGTTTGTTTCATGAAGAAAATTGTTGTTTTCACTCTAGCCACGGGTGAGGAACAACTGTCCCCTCTCAGTTAGTCTACCATAGACCCTGAAGTGATGTGAGGACGGTCCCAGTGATGGAGAGCTAGGGGAAGCAGAGGGCAAAGGTCACAACTCCACCATCCCCCATTCATCATCCCTCACTATGTCTCAGACTCCTTCTGTATTTATATATACCACAACATGTTATCTTCTGAAAATAAAATCTAATTTACATTTGATTAATCACTACCAACTATTTTTGTGAGTCCCTAAGGAGATTATCTGTTCTTTCACTGTAATATTATTTCAATTATTATTATTAATCTCCTCCATTTCCTGGGTTGTGGCTCATGGGTGTCACCTCGTGCCTCTCGGAATCACAATCTTATTCACCACACTTTATAGATAATTCTACCCTCCTATTTATTCCTGGCACGGTTCAAACAATGGAATTGTTTTCAAATGAGTATTTTCTTTTACCAACTGGCACTATTATCCTTGCATAAAGTTTCAATAAGTTATTTTTTCGGGAGAGAGGCATGTGAGTGAGAAAATGGAAGAAGGTTTCCCACATCCCATGCCTTTCTCTACTGGAGTGGCCCACTCCTTTGCGTGACCTAACCTGAGCAGGACAGCCGAGGGTGTCAGAGGTTACGGGGTGAAGGCAGGACAATGGGGTTGAGTGGGAAAAATAGATCAGTTATGATTGAATGGCAGATCAGACTCAGCCAGTCATGCAGCATCTGTGATGACAATAATATTCTGAAGAAGGGGCTCGACCCAAAACGCCACCCATTCCTTCTCTCCAGAGATGCTGCCTGTCCCGCTGCGCTACTCCAACATTTTGTGTCTATCTTCAATAATAAACTGAATCTAACTATATCTATAAAAATGGACAGACAACATTTCTGGTTGGGCCCCTCTTCAGACAGGGAGTGAAGGGGAGATAGCAGGTAGAAAGAAGTGAGGGGAAGGGGCATGGAATAAGCTGGAGGGGGATCCAGGCCAAGATGGCTCGATGAATCAGGTGGTGTAGGGGAGAAGTTAGCTATAGGTGAGAAGTGGTGAAGGCAAAATGGTGCACGTTATGTCATAAGTGATAGGAGCAGAATTAGTCCATTTGGCTCAGGTCTACGCCATTCAATCATAGCTGATCTACCTCTTCCTCCATTCGCCCTTGACACCTACACTAATCAAGAATTTATCTATCTCTGCATTAAAATACTATATCCACTGACTTGGCCTCCACGGCCTTCTATGGCAAAGAATTCCACAGAATCACCACCCTCTGACTAAAGAAAGTCTTCCTCATCTCCTTCCGAAAGGAACGTCCTTTAATTCTGAGGCTATGACCTCTGGTCCTAGACTCTCCCACTAGTGGAAACATCCGCTCCACATCCACTCTATCTAAGCCTCTCATTATTTGTTGGAATCTGACAAGAAAAAAGGTGGGGAGTAACCTTTTAGAACCAAAGGGTGAGATGATGGAGATGGAGGAGGGGAAAGGAACTCATAGATGGGGGGAAGGGGGAGTGGAAAGAAGGCTAGGGGGAAGCTAGGTAGATCAGAAAGGCAAGGGGGTTATTTAATGGAAAGAATGCCAGGTTAGTTTAGTTTAGAGATACAGCATAAAACAGGCCCTTTGGCCCACTGAGTCCATTCCGACCAGCAATCCCTATACACCAGCACTATCCTACACACACTAAGGACAATTTACAATGATACCAAGCCAAGTAGCCTACAAACCTGTACATCTTTGGAGTGTAGGTGGAAGCGATAGACCCCGAACGAAACCAACGGAGGTCACGGGGAGAAGGTACAAACTCTGCTCGGACTGCACCTGTAGTCAGGATGGAATCCGGGTCACTGGCGCTGTAAGGCAGCAACTCCACCACTGCGCCACCATGCCGACCATCCAGATCTCAGCATTAACAGATGTCATGTTTTGAGGCGGTGTTGAAATAAAGGGAGAGACACACAGACAAAGAAAAGCCAGGAGACACACAGACAATGAAAAACCATCACACACATACCAGCAACAAATACAGACCTTGTATCCAAAGAAGAGTCACATCAGTCACAGGTAGTAAATGCAAAGATGTAGGGGTCTTGCTTGCAAATTTCTATTGACTGTCGAATATGTCAACTCTAATTATGTTCAGACAATGTCAACTTTATTCAGTTCTCAGCACTTTAAGTTTTTTTTTAACCACTGTCCTGCACGGGCAAAATGCAATTCATGCTATCTATATTACAATCTTGCCCATCAAATTGAAGTCAGGTCGGGATGTGAATCAGTATAACCTCTTGGCTCACCTTATCTGTCTGCCCCAGTTCCCCTACAACGCTGCCATGCGTTACATTGGAGAACTCAACCGCTCAATCCATATTCTTTGAATTGTATAACCTTTGCTTGGGAAACAGAATGCTTCTGTTTGCCTTTGTCATGCCATTTTTCCAACAATTCTAATACAATTTAATGCCATATTAAGAAGAAAAGGCAGGTTAAAGAATTGGACACCATAGCTGTCAGAGTATATGTAATGAATTCAAAGAGATTAAATGACTGATGGAATGGCCCATTCTCCAAGTGCTTGGCTTTTTTGTGATGTGGCTCACTGACCATACACTGTGCTGTGTTATCCATTTCTGGATATAATCTTGATCAATGACAGCAAGGCAGGAGAACAGCTTTGGCCGCAGTGTGCACACTTGACAATTAAGCCACATTGGCATATAAATTTGTTTTGATTTGGAAACTGTCTTTGTGCTTTTAAGGTTCAATCTCCTTCTTTGTCAGCAGAATGCTTGCAATGTGTTGTAGAGCCGACCTTATTGGTACATGCACAGTGAGCTACAGAAAATCAAGACCATACAAACTCCATTCTCCATTTAATATCGGCATTGTTAATCCTTCTGTAAAATACGCTTCTGCGTATTTTGCTAAATACCATAAGACCATACGACTTAGGAGCAGAATTAGGCCATTTGTCCCATCAAGTTTGCTCTGCCATTCACTCCTGGCTGCTCTATTTTTTCCTCTCAACCCCATTCTTCTGCCATCTCCCCATAACCTTTGATGCCCTTACTGATCAAGAACCTATCAATCTCCGCTTTAAAAATACCCCAAAACTTTTCCTCCCCGCCAACTTTTAGACTTCAGATTTTAGAGATAAAGCGTAGAAATAGGCCCTTTGGTCTATCGAGTGCGTGATGACTGGCGATCACCCCGTACACGAGCACCAGCACTATCCTACACAGTAGGGACAATTTTTACCAAAGCCAATTAACCTACAAACCTGCACGTCTTTGGAATGTGGGAGGAAACCAGAGCACCCAGGGAAACCCATGCGGTTAAAAGGAGAAGGTACAAACTCCGTATAACTCTCTCTTAAATCCATCCAATGGTTTGTCTGTTTTGCAAAGAAAGATTATACAATTCACAAAACATGAAGTGGCTGAATTATTCCATGTTTTAGAACGTATAAGACATAGAACAGTACAGCACAGGAACAGGCCCTTCAGCCCACAATGTTTGTGCTGAAAATGATGCCAAGACAAACTCTTATCTGCCTCCACATAACCCACATCCCTCCATTCCTTGCATATCTATGTGTCTGTCCAAAAGTCTCATGTAAATGCTCCTATGCTATCTTTCTCCACCACCACCCCTGGCAGTGTGTTCCAGACACTCACTACCCTTTAGTATTTGATATTTTGATTCTGGGAGAAAAGATCTGACTATCTACTCGTAGACAGACAAAAATGCTGGAGAAACTCAGCAGGTGAAGCAGCATCTATGGAGCGAAGGAAATAGGCAACGCTTCGGGTCGAGACCCTTCTTCAGATTGATGTATCTCTCCCTCTGTGAGCATGTTGTGGACAGAGGGTGGCATGACATTTGCTATGATGATGAATGGATTCATAATATAGGACACATCTGCAGCAGAGTAAATGGCACTACAGTAGAAAGCTGTAGGGAAGTAAAGTGATGCAACGGTAGAGTTGCTGCCTTACAGTGTCAGAGACCTGGGTTTGTTCCTAACTACGGTTTCTGCCTGCACACCGTATGTACGTTCTCCCTGTGACCATGTGGGTTATCTCCGGGCTGTGGGTTGTGTAAGAAGGAACTGGTTTAAATTAAAGATAGATACAAAATGCTGGAGTACTGTACTCAGCGGCACAGGCAGCATCTCTGGAGAGAAGGAATACAGTAGGTGACGTTTTGGGTCGAGACCCTTCATCAGACCTGGGTCTCGACCCAAAACGTTACTATTCCTTCTCTTCAGAGATGCTGCCTGCCCCACTGAGTTACTCCAGCATTTTGAGTCTATTTTCAGGTACAGTATGAACCTGTAGGTTAATTGGCTTCGGTAAAAAAATGTAAGGTCCCTAATGTGTAGGATAGTGTTAGTGTACAGGTCGACATGGACTCGGTGAGCTGAAGGGCCTGTTTCTCCCCTGCATATCTACAAAGCCTTATGTCTAAAGTCTGTGGTGGACCGAGATGCCAAATGTTGGACTGGATAGTAAATCAAGAATGTCTGAAAAAGAGTCTCGACCCGAAACATCGCCAGTCCATTCCATCCATAGACGCTGCCTGACCCACTGAGTTTCTCCAGCGCTTTGTGTTTTACTCAATGAGTGAATGGGAGCAGTTAGCGAGTGAGAAGATAAATAATAGGATGCAAGACCTGTGAAATGCAGTGGGAAGATATGCCCAGCGGGTCAGCACTGATTTGGTGACTGTCTCCCTTTGTTTGTGAGTCTTTGGATAACTGAGACATCCTGTGGTTTTTATTTAGTTTCCTATTTGCCATATCGTGTACTGAAGCACACATCCTTTCTCTGTCAAACAGGATGAAATGGTTCTTATTCTGAGCCCTTCTTCAAAGAGAGGCATTCCTGCTGACAGGCTGATTAGAGTCTGCCAGAAACATATGCAAAATATCGTTGAAAAAAGTTTACAAGCTGCTTGGAAAAGAACAAGTCAGTGGTTGACCAACTGCTGCTGGTCTGCCAATATCATAGAACATACAACAGTACAGCACAGGAACAGGCCCTTCCACCCACAATCTCTGACCGATTGAATCCAAGGCTAACTCTTATCTACCTGCACATAATCCATATCCCCCCCCCATTCTCTGCATATGCATGTGCTTGTTCAAAAACCTCTTAAATGTCACTATTGACGCCTCCACCACCACTTTCAGGAGCGCGTTCCAGGCACTCGCCACCCTCTCTGTTGCCCCCCACATCTCCGTAAAACTTACCCCTCTCATCCTACAGCTATGCCCTCTAGTATTTGATATTTCCATCCTAGGCAAAGAAGTTTATATACTTATATCAAGTCTCCCCTCAACCTACGATGTTCCAGGGAAAACAATTCCAAGTCTGTTCAACCTCTCCCTGCAGCTAATACCCACTCATCTAGGCATCATCTTGGCGTACGTCAATGTTCTTTGGGGTCATGCCGTAAACCGTATATTTTACCATTACATTTGACCTCCCATAGTGCACTTGCTTAGATTAAACTCCATCTGTCATTTCTCCATCCTTTTCTGTAGCTGATACACATCCTGCTGTATACCTTGACAGCCTTCTTCACCGTCCAGAACCCCAGAGATCCCGGTGTCATCTGTAAATTTACTAACCAACCCATTTAAGTTTACATCCGAGATTTATATCTATCATTTGTAAATATCAATACATTATTATTTTTAGTGCAACTATTTTTATTTCTGTTGCACCACCCACCCACCCATCCCCCTTAACCCACCCACTGCTTCCTTCACAAGAACACAGTGACAGTTGTAGGTCACCAGACCCTTCAACCATCTCCACCATTCAATATAGTCACGGCTGATCGACACTGGCTTCAGCTCCTCTTCTGTGTTATTTCCCATTACCCTAAATTCCCCAATCTTTCAAAAATACATAATGATTTAGCTCCTCCAATCCCTGGAGAATGAGATTCCAGAGATACAATGACCACTGTGAAAAATAAATGACGTTTTAATGCATCTCCATTTTAGATAACTGGTAGGAGCAAGTGCTGAGACTTCCTCTAAACTGTGGATGACCAATTATCCCATTTATGAAGCAATAACTCTTTCATCTTTTAGTTTAGTTTATTATTGTCATGTGTATGAGGGAACAGAGTAATATTTTGCATGCTATCCAGTCAAATAAAAGACTTTCTATCCATGGATACATTCAAGCAGTCCACAATACACAGATAAAGGATAAAGGTTCTAACATTTAAGTTAGTTTAGTTTAGTTTTGAGATACAGCATGGAATCATGCCCTTAGGCCCACCGAGTTCACGCTGACCATCGTTCCCCATTCACAAGCTCAATGTTATCCCAGTTTCGCATCCTACACACTAAGGGCAATTTACAGAAGCTAATTACATAAGTGCAGCACAATGGCACAGTAGTAGAGTTATTGCCTTACAGCACCAGAGAGCCAGGTTTGACCTGACCTTGGGTGCTGTCTGTCTGTTGTTTGTACGTTCTCCCAGAGCCCCCGTGGCATTTTTTCCCCCCCGAGTGCTTTGGTTTCCCCCCACACTCCAAAGATGTGCAGGTTTGTAGGTTAAATGGTTTCTGTAAATTGTCCGCAGTGTTGAGGATGGCGTTAATGTATAGGGTGATGGCTGGTCGGCATGGACTCAGTGGGCCAAAGGGCCTGTTTCTATGCTGTATCTCTAAAGTCCAAAGTCTAAATTAACCTATAAACCTGCACATCTTTGGAATGTGGGAGGAAATTGGAACACCCGTAGAAAGCGCAGGTGGTCACAGTGAGAACATGCAAACTCCATACAGACAGCACCTATCATCAGGATCGAACCCGGGTCTCTGATGCTGCATGGCAGCAACTCTACTAGAGCGGCACTCTGCCACCCAATTTAATGCAGAATATAACATTGAAGCTCAATAAAGTCCAATTAAAGATAGTTGAAAAGTCTCCAGTGAGGCAGATAGGAGATCAGGACCGCACTCTTGCTGATGAGAAGGTCAGGACCGCACTCTGGCTTTATCAGTTTTTAACTTAAACTTTATAAATTTGCACTTTTTCAGTTTATTTATTCATGTGTGTATTTACGTATATAATGGTATATGGACACACTGATCTGTTTTGTAGTCAATGCCTACTATGTTCTGTTGTGCTGAAGCAAAGCAAGAATTTCATTGTCCTGTCAGGGACACATGACAATAAACTCACTTGTCTTGTCTTGTCTTGTCTTGTCTAATGATGCTGAGTGCGTATGTTGGTGTCTATGACAATCCTGTTGGGAATAACAGATCAACTAAAATCCTAGCCAAGTTGACGACTCATAAGAAAGAAAATGAATCTATGGTAAACTGGACTTGGATTTGGCACCTCAGCAGCTTCTGTCTATGCCCCTACTTTGTCAGATAATAGTCAGTGATGTTGGCTCATAGGCTCGACCAATAAATTGCACATGTTAGGAATCATCAGAGAAAGACAGGTTATGGAAGTTGTCTAATGAGGCATCAGTATAAGCAATTATCCATGCAAAGAAGATTAATTTGACTTGGATTATTACCAAAATTAATACGGCTAATATGCTCACACTTATAGCATAGTAATGTATTACAACACGAAGATTATGAGACATCTATTAAAGTATCTTGGCAGCTTATTGTCCAACATTGGGATTTTGGTGCTGTGGAAGTCTTTCTGGAGCACCCTCTCTTTTTTTTTGTGAACTTGAAATTAAATTGATTTCTTTCCCCCAATGTAATTCCTTTCAATGTTGGGGTGTAACTTAGCCCATCTACCTGCATGTGAGAATGACCCAAGCTGCTGCTGTTGTGGCGGCCTGGCTAAGATAACCTATGGGACCATTTACTGTAGTCTGACCTTGGATCTTAAGTCTTTTGGGGAAAGCAGCTTTCAGATTCCACAGCCCCTCGCCAGTTTAGCCTAGCGTTATGGAGTCGTACGGCATGGAAATAGGCCCTTCGGCACACCCTGCGCATGCAACCTAAAATGCCCCATCTACACTAGTCCCACTTGCCTGCGTTTGGCCCATATCCTCCTAAACCTCTCCTATCCATGTACCTGTGATAATACCTGCCTCAACTTTCTCCTCTGGCAGCTCATTCCATACACCCACCACCCTTTGTGTAAAAACATTGACCCCCCTAGTTTCCTATTAAGTCTCCCTACTCTGGGCAAAGAACTATACATTTACCCTGTCTATTCCTTCCATCATTTAGTACACCTCCATAAGATAACCCCTCATCTTCCTGCACTCCAAGGAATTAAGCTCTTGCCTGCCAAACCTCACCCTATAACTAACTCAGTTATGTCCTCAAGTCCTGGCAACATTCTCATACTGCAAATCTTTTCTGCACCATTTCCAACGGTCGCCCTGTCTGCGTTTATCTCGCCCATATATAGTAGTCCATACCTAGAACATCGGATACAGCAGATGAGGTTGGAGGAGGTGCAAGTGAACCTCTGCCTCACCCGAAAGGACTGTCGAGGTCCTTGGTCGGTTGCTGGGGAAAGGACCTGGGGACGGGGTGGTTTGGGTAGGAAGTGATGAGTTAACCAGGGAGTTGCTGAGGGAATGATCTCTGCGGAGGAGCTGAAAGGGGTGGAGATGGGAAGATCTGACTATTGGTGGGATCCCGTTGGATGTGACTAGTGGTGGGATCCCGGTGGTGAAAATGTCGGAGGATTATGTGCTGTATGCGACGGCTCATGGGGTGGAAGGTAAGGACTAGGGGGACTCTGTCCCTGTCGTGAATGCGGGGAGGGGGAGCAAGAGCGGAGCTGCGGGGAACCAAGGAGACACAAGTGAGGGCCTCATCTATGGCGGAAGTGGGGAACCCCCGTTCCTTTAAGAATGAGGCCTGGTATGGAACACCTCATCTCGGACACAGATGAGGCGAAGTGGGGGAATTGGGAGTAGAGAATAGTGTCTTTACTGGAGGCAGGGTGGGATGAAGTGGACATAGCTGTGGGAGTCAGTAGGTCAGGCCTTTGATGGAGACAGTGAGATAAAGAAAGGGAAGGCCAGTATATGGGGCAGGCATTAAGAGCAGCTAAAAAGGCAGCAACTCCACCACTGTGCCTCTGTGCAGCTGGCCTTTTGTACTTTATAATTGTGACTGCTCCTGAAAATGATATTAAAATGTTGGTCACGCTGAGGCAGTGAAGGGTCTTGCCTCAATGATCAATCGGTCTTTCTTTCACAGTGGTTAAAATTGAATAATTCCAAATATATCCATGTCTTTAAAGTTTTGTTCAGAGAGTTGGCTTTCGGGCTGCCTCTGCGCACCGACATTCACATTGCCTGTCTTCTCAGACAGATGCTACTTCCAATTTGCAGTGTTTAATCTTTCGCTTTGATTGTTGATACCCAAATTAGAGGGTGTCCCTAGTGACGTCGCTTTCAATTGAGGTTTGAATTATGCTCACTCCAGAAGCTCTTGAAGATAGAATACATATTCCACTGTGGTTGGCTGTCGAGTCCTGGCAAGTTATGCACAAATGTAGGCAACAGGCCCAATTTATATGACAAAGTAAAAATGTTTTTGCACACACTATTGATTCCCATGAGGGTGACGAACAGATGTGAATCAGTCAGAACTTTGAGCACTGATGTCTTTTAATTGGAAACGCTCACCCTTTGGAAGTTCGACAACGTGCTCACCTCTGCAGTAAAAGGAGTCTAGAATTGGGAGGTTCCGTTTCAGAGTAAGGGGAAGGCCATTTGGAACGTCGCTGAAGAGAAATGTCTTCATGCAAATTCAAGTGAGACTTTGGAAACTTTTACTCCTTGCGGCTTTATAGGATTTTGGTTCGACCACCTTTGGAGTATTTTATGCCGTTCTGCTCGCCCCATTACAAGGAAGGTTGTGGAGGCTTTGGAGAGGGTGCCGAAGAGGTTTCGCAGAATGTTAGAAACAAGGAACTGCAGATGCTAGTGTACACTAAAGATGGTCACAAAGTGCTGCAGTAGCTCAGCAGGTCAGGCAGCATCCTGGAGAAAAAGGATCGGTGATGTTTCGGGTCAGGACCTTCGGACTCAGTCTAAAGAAGGATTCCGACCCAAAATGTCACCTATCCATGTTCGCCAGAGATGCTGTCTACTAATCATGAATCTATCAATCTCCACCTCAAAAATATCCATGGACTTGGCCTCCACAGCCTTCTGTGGCAATGAATTCCAGAGATTCACCACCCTCAGACTAAATTCAACCTACGGTTCAATTCAGATTAATTCACCCAGAGAACACTGACTAATTATGACAATCTGAAGCATGTCATTGCCAGCCTGTGTATAATTGACCAACTCCCATTCTTAGATGCGTACAGTTGCTGATGTAGTTAATTGGCCAATTACTGGACCAAGTTGGACAGTGTGACTGAGTTGTCTGTATCTTTCACGGGATGTGTCAGAATAAACAGCAGTAAACTCAAAAGCAAACTGATTATACAAAGTTGTCGGCTGTTCTGATATCTGTCACCCACATGCAGTGCGATACAATGCGAACTTAACTTCACCTCCCCCAACCTGCACAGTAACCCTTGTGATACAACCGACTGTATAGCACAGTTTCTCATATTGTGGTTGGTTATAAATAATAATAAATGTCTCACTGTAAAAGCACACGGCTTTTATCTGTTTTATATTGTATGCATATTTAGTTTAGTTTCGAGATACAGCATGGATACAGGCCCTTCGGCCCACCAAGTTCACGTCGACCATCGATCACTCGTTTGTACCAGTTCTACGTTATCCTACCTTGTTATCCACTGCTGAAAGGACAACTTTTCACAGAGGCCAATTGACCTGCCAACCCGCACGTCTTTGGGGTGTGGGAGGAAACCGGAGCACCTGGAAGAAGCCCACGCGGGCACAGAGGGAATGTGAAAGCACCACAGAGACAGCACCCATAAACATCGATCCCAGTCAAAGCTGTAGTCTTTGCACTATTATTGTTTGTTTGTGTGTGTATATATACACACACACCCACACACATATATATAACTTTTTATGTTTTTTATTATGCATTTTATAAAGTACTATGTTTACATCCTACTGTGCTGCTGCAAGTAAGAATTTCATTGTTCCATTTTGGGACATGTGAAACACTCTTGATTCTTGAGTTACTGCAGCATCTGCAGTTCCTTGTTACTACATTTAGAAGGATGAAGGTTTTAGAATCACAGATTGAAACCAAGAGATGGAAAATACATTTGAGTTAATATCAAGTTGAGCTGAAGGGCCTGTTTGCATGCTGTATGACTATCAAACTCAGTGACAGAATTGCTGCCATCTCTGGCTCTGAAGACCAAATCACCAACACACGTTGGATTATCAATAATGCATTCTGCTGTTATATCCTAAAGCTTGCAGAGTCTTCATTGCTAGTTGGATCCTTGTTATTTGTCACTTTTAAACAGCAGGAGTTCAATTCTTCCACGCTGTGATAAACTGTTCACAGCAAGGAGCTGTGTCACCTTAATCCTGGAGATTGTGGTTTGTTGCATGCTTTATAACAGTGAAGCTAATTATAGTGATGCAGTAAATCACCAGTGGAGTTAAATAAAGCAGCTCATTGGCTGTACTGTGAACTAATTGTTGTTTGAATAATTCTGTTACTAGCTATCTGTATACATAAGGCTTCCACCACATCTACTAACCCTAAATCTCTACACTCCATAAACTTAAATTCATCCAAAACTTCAAATCCTTTCAGATGTTTATTTTAAGTTTATGTTTGAGTTTATTATTGTCACATCTACTGAAGCACAGTGAAAACAAAATGTTTTCCATCGAGTCAGACGATACTATACATAAATAGAATCGGGCCAAACTCAAGTACAATAGGTTAAGATGGAAAGTTTGCCGGGAAGAATTACGAGGATGTTGCCAGAACCTCAGGGTCTGTGCTACAGGAGGATAAAGGGCATGTTAGGATTGTATTCCTTGGAGTGCAGCAGGTTGAGGTGTGATCCTATAGAGGTGTATAAGATCAAAAGGGGAATAGATAGGGTAGATAGGGTCTGAGTCTTTCACTCAGAGTAGCAGAATCAAGAACCAGAGGTCATAGGTTTAAGGTGAGAGGGGAAATATCTAGTAGGATCCTGATGGGCAATCTTTTCACAGAGAGGGTGGTGGGTATATGGAATAAGCTGCCAAAAGAGGTAGTTGAGGTAGTTACTATAACAGCATTTAAAGTACATCTGGACAGGTAAATGGATAGCAGACAAAAAATGCTGGAGAAACTCAGCGGGCGAGGCAGCATCTGTGAAGAGAAGGAATTGGCGACCCGAAACGTCGCCAATTCCTTCTCTCCAGAGATGCTGCCTCACCCGCTGAGTTTCTCCAGCACTTTTTGTCTACCTTCGATTTTTCCAGCAGCTGCAGTTCTTTCTTAAACAGGTACATGGATAGGAAAGGTTTAGAGGGACATTGGGAAAATGTGGGCAGATGGGACGTGTAGATGGGGCATCTTGGTTGGCATGGGCAAGTTGGGCTAAAGGGCATGTTTCCATGTTGTGTAACTCTGTCACACTACGATGTAGAGCAAAGGAGTCAAGAGTCAAGAGTGTTTAATTGTCATATGTCCCAAAAATAGAATAATGAAGTGATTATTTGCTGGGGCATAACAGATATACAAACATAGTGCTCAGTAATATCATCATAAACATCAAGAAATTCAGTAAATTAAGAAAAAAAAATAAATAGTGCAAAAACATAAACCAAATCTGAAGTCCCTAGTGCAATCAAGACAGTTCTTATTTCGAAGTTTAGTTGGAGGTTGTAGTTGGAAGAAGCTGTTCCAGAAACTAAACATTAGTTTTCAGGCTCCTATACCTTCTTGCTGATGGCAGGAGTGAAATAAGAGCATGACCAGGGTCCTTGATGATGTTGGCTGCCTTTTTATGGTGGGGAGGTCAGTATGCATAATGGACCGTGCAGTGTTCATCACTCTTTGCGATCACTGTCATTCGCGGGAAGAGACCAGATGTAGAATGTAGTTCTCGGCATTGTAGCGCACCAGTTCCAGAGACAAAGTCCAATGTGCGCAATGAGTAGAGGTGAATCAGATAGTCCCTTAGCTTATGGAAGGATGTTCATCTATCACTTCTGAACCTCCTCACCTCAGATACCTAACTCCTACAGCATTGTGATTTTAAGATTCTACACTTTTCTCTCAAGTTCCACCATTACCATGTACTGCTTTTTCTCAAAAGCCTCCTCCAGCCCAGCTACCCATCAAAATCCTTGCACCCCTATCTGAGTCCTTCATTCTAATACCTGCAGAATCAGTGGGTGGAACCTAGACTTTCAGACAGGTGCGGAAATCCTGGGGACACACACACGTGTGTGTGTGTGTGTGTCGTCCCCCCCCGTGGGCCCCGTGGGCCCCGTGGGCCCCGTGGGCCCCATGGTGTGGGACGATCCCCCCCATGTTTTGAAATCCAGACTTTATCAGCCGTTTTCTAAGGGCTGAATCCGGCCCATTCGCGGGGCCTTTCAGCGCCTGGCACGGCTTAAAATCAAACGGCTGCATCCCGTGGCTCCCGATGTTGAACCCCCCGCCGGCCGATGAAAGACCCCGTGAGCGGGCCGATTCTAGCCCCACGAATCAGGGCGGACGAAGCTGCTGTTGCTGGAGTTCGGAGTTGGTCACTAACCAGGTCCGCTCCAGATGTTGCCGTCCACAGGGCCCATGGCCGAAGCCTTGCATGTGTATGTATGCGCCAACAAATTGTGTGTCCCGCACCTTTTGGCAGTGATTTCCATGCCAGCTTTCAGGAATTGCTTTGCTGAATTCCTAATTTTTCATGTCCTTGAAATTGCTCCTTGAAACACACCTATCTTACCAAGATTTTGATCATCTGGCCTAACATTACCTAACCGGATTGATTATTTTGTACTCCTATTTAGTACATTAGGAAATTTTCACCTAAGACATGTGCCGTAAAGTTGGGCAATATTTTTACTCAGATGGTCGTGGGTATGTGGACCGAGCGGCCAGTAGAGTTAGTTGAAGGAGTACTATAATAGCATTTAAAAGACATTTGGACAAGTATATAGATAGTATAGGTTTAGAGGGATATGGGCCAAGCGTGGGCAATTGGACTAGCTTAGATTGGGCATATTGGTCCGCTTGGGCAAGTTGGGCTGAAGGGCCTATTTCCATGATGTATGACTCGGCAAACAGAGTTGAGGCCTCACAGTTACAGAGTCCTGGTTTCAAGCCTGTGGAACTCCATGTGGAGTGCTCTGGTTTCCTCCCACATCCCAAAGGCATGAAGGTTGTTAGGGTGATTAGCCACTATGAATTGCCACAATTACGTACATGTGAGTGCTATAAGGGAAGCAGTTGATGGTAAAAAGTGGAGAGTAAAATGGGATTGGTGCAAGGTTAGTGTAATTGTAAGAATAATGGATAATGGATAATTGAGTAGGACAAAGAGTTTCCATTTTGTAATTCCCTATGACTGAGTAAAGTCATGCCTTATTCGATCCCTTGTCTCAAACTGAAAGATAGATTGATTGAAAAATACGGCAAGGAAACAAGCCCTTCTGTCCATGTGAGGCAGCAGCTCTACCAACATTTCTTTGAGCAATGCCATCCACTCATTCCCGCCACACAGAGAATGTGCAAACTCCACACAGACAGCACCTGAGGTCGGGATTGGACCAAGGTGCTATGAGGCAGCAGTTCTACCACTGTGCTGCCAAAATTATAATTTTTCTCGTGATAATTTAAAATCATGAGTGGCAATTCAAGTGCATTAGAAACATCTGTTTTCTCTCACAGATGATGAGCGGAGAATGTCCTCTGATGATTCTCCTTCCAATGTGGTTTTGCTTCTCACACAGTTAATGGCTGGGTCCCAGTTCTGCGGGTTAGACACATCCAATGCCTCACAGTGCTGTTTCCAGGGCCTTATCTCACACTTGCCGGCAGCACACATTTCCGAGCCTCAGCAGTCACAACCATTCGAGCCGAGGGAACAAATCAAGTTGAGAAAATCTGCAGTAATGAGTGCCTCGTGGCATTTATCACAGCGACAGAATAGTAAATGATGCACTTTATTTTCTCCTGTGTGTATTCACCTGCATGCAAAGATGGGGAGCAATTAATGTTTGCAGCAACGCGACACGTCTTCCTGCTGACCAGTTTAGTGCCAGCTATTAATTTAGACAAACCCACCTGCCTTTCCACTCTGTCAGCAGTAAGCTGTTTCCTCCTTTATTTCTCATGGGAGTACTTATAGCACATAGAACATCAAACAGCACAGGTTAGGAACAGGCTCACAATTTCTGTGCCTAACATGATTTTATGAGGCTATCTATAGGGAGAGTTCAGAATTTAAAGATACAGCGCGGAAACAGGCCCATTGGACCACCAAGGTCCATGCAGATCAGCGGGGCACTCGGAGAAAACCACACGGTCACAGGGAGAGTATACAAATTACATCCAGACAGCACCCATAATCAGGATCGAACCTAGGTCTCTGGCGCTGTAAGGCAGCAACTCCACTGTTGCGCCACCATGTCGCCCGTAGAGGTTGGGTAGGCTCGAACTTTATTCCTTAGAGCACAAGTGGATGAGGGATTATCATATCGAGGTGTACAAGATAATGAGGGGAATAGATAGGGTGAATGCACAGACCAACGATCACCCACACACTAGTTCAATCTTACACACCAGAGACAATTTACAGAAGCCAATTAACCTACCATCCTGCACGTCCTTGGAATGTGGGAGGAAACAGGAGCACCTGCAGAAAATCCGTGCAGTCACAGGGAAAATGTCTAAAATTCGTACAGAGAGCACCCATAGTCAGGATAGAATCTGGTGCTGTAAGGCAGCAGCTCTAAAGCAGCCTCTAGTGCAATCATAGCATCGAAGAATGGTTTGAAACTCATTTTTTGCCCATTCACAGCAAATGAGAAGTTGAAGCGATCTACATATTTTTGATTTGAGAGGCAATTTTATTAACAGCTCTATTCAATCCAAGGACAAAACAGCATTAAAAAAAAATAGGTAAGCAGATGGCAATATAAAAACCTTATTATCTCTTCAATTGAGCAGATGCAACAAGGTGGATTCACACAAAGACTAATACTAAGTCTCGCAAATCCCTTGCCTCTTTGGCAGTGAGTAAAACAATTCTCACAAAATTACTTTTCTCACAAAATGTAGAAAGCCAAAATATTTTTTCTTCCTGTGTCACATTGTAATTAACAATTTAAATACTCTCAATAATAGACAGTCACTCTGAAGAAGGATCTCGACCTGAATCGTCACCTAGCCATGTTCTCCAGAGATACTACCTGACCCGCTGAGTTACTACAACACTTTGCGTCTTTCTTCGGTTTAAACCACTCATCTGCCTTTCTACACAATCTCAATAATCCTTGGTTTAGTGCCTCTGCACGCTTGGAAGCCAAAGGAACAGTGTTCGATTTTCCTCCTAGAAATCAAGATTTGGTTTCTCAAGTTAATAGATATTGATACATAAAGAACAGAAAAGACAAAAGGAACACCCAATCCTCACTGGGATTATTCATACTGTACATCCTCAAAATCGTCTGCAAACATTTTCTGCATCTTTTACGATGATTCTTCCTGGCTGCCAAGTTACTGTTTAGTTTAAGGTAGACAGAAATGCCGGAGAAACTCAGCAGGTGAGGCAGCATGTATGGAGTGAAGGAAATAGGCAACGTTTCAGGCCAAAACCCTTCTTCAGACTGATGTGAGGGTGGGGTGAGGGGGGGGAAGAAAAAAGGAAGAGGAGGAGCCAGTGGGCTGAGGGAGAGCTGGGAAGGGGAGGAGAAAGTAAGGACTACCTGAAATTATAGAAGTCAATGTTCATACTGCTGGGGTGCAATCTAAGCAAGCAAAATAGGAGGTGTCAGTTTAGTGGAGCGTGGAAACTGCTCCTACACCCCACCAGGTCCATTTCCTCTCTGCCCCTCTCCCACCCTAGTTGTCCTGTTAGTTCCACTGTTCACATCCATACTGTATATCCCGTCGTTATCACATCTTCCACAGCCAACAATGGACCATTGTGGGCTCACCTTTCCTTCGCCATCGGTGACGGCTCCGGTTTGTTTGGAACATTTTCAAACCTCTAGTTTCCCTCTCCCCTGACTCTCAGTCTGAAGAAGTCTTGACTTGAAACATCACCTATTTTTTTTCTCCAGTGATGCAGCCCAAACCTTTGTAAAGCACTCTGTTTTGTTTAGTTACTTTTTTAATCTAACTGCTATTGTGGCAGCAGCTGTGTTGTCCATTGTTTCCTTTATAAGACTGGGAGCAGAGATTGCCAATATCCCCAAGACCAACAAGCCAAGAGTAAATAAACAATCAGCAGACAGAATGAAATTCCAACAAAGAGAAGCAAAGGCTTGTGCAAATCCTGTGGGGAATACGGAGACTGGGATCACTGAGCTGAAGGAAGGAAACGCAGAAAATCATCCCAGAGAACATCACAGAGTCATTAAAAAACCTGAGGGAAATTGAGAAAAGATGACAGTGAGTGAAATGCTTTCAAAAAATCATTCAATTAAATAAGGTGGTGCAGTGGTAGAGCTGCTGCCTTACAGCGCCAGAAACCTGGATTGTATTGTGACTACGGGTGCTGTCTGTACGGAGTTCGTACATTCTCCCTGTGACCAAGTGGGGTTTCTCCAGCCGTACCGTTTTCTTCCCACATTCCAGCGACATGTAGGTTTGTAAACTAATTAGCTTCTATAAAAAATCTCTGCATTGTGTAAGACAGAACGAGTATACAGGTGATCGCTGAGCGGCGGGAAACATTTTCAATGTTCTTGATTATTATTCTATTTTGACAATGTCTAATTATCAACGAGATGGAAAAAGTGATATTGGCCTTTATTGATCCATCAAAAACAATCAGAATGATGTGGAAGGAACGTGACCTCAATACACAATGTCACCACTTGTGGTCCCATCTACTTGTGGGATGGTCCTAGGATCAATACTTTTAGATCAAAAGGAGCACGGTGGTGCAGCGGTAGAGTTGCTGCTGAACGGCACCAGAGACCCAGGTTCGATCATGACTACTGGTTCTGTCTGTATGGAGTGTGTATGTTCTCCCTGTGACTGTGTGGGTTTTCTCTGGGCGCTCCGATTTCCTCCCACACTCCAAAGACATACAGGTTTGTATGTTAATTTGGCTTTCGTAAAAATAGTAAATTGTCCCTAGTGTGGAGGATAGTGCTAGTGCATGGGGGATCGCTGGTCGGTGTGTACTCGGTGGGCTGAAGGACCTGTTTTTGCACTGTATCTCTAAACTAAACTTTATTAAAAGCACGGCTACCGATGATATGATCTGTACTGGGGCCAATCAAGAACAGATGATATGGACTGCATAGAGACACAAGGAACTGCAGATGCTGGTTTATAATTTAACATTGCTGGAGTATCTCAGCAGATCAGGCAGAACTTGGAGAGGTGATGTTTCGGGTTGGGACCCTTCTTCAAACCAAAAGGGGTGGGGTGGGGAGGGGGAGAGAGCTGGAAGAGAGGAGGGGCAGAACAAAGCATGGTGAATGGTAGGTGGATACAGGTGAGGGGGGTGTTATGAGAGGTAGATGGTTGGACAAAGGCCAGAGTTGAAAATCCAAAAGGTGTGAGATAAGGATATAACGACGAGTTAATGGTACATTTGGCACAAATTAATTAAAGAAACAGTTAGTGTGAATGACCTAAAGGCGGGGGAGGTATAAATGAGGGCACAGCTCAATCAGGGTCAATGTCCAAATGAAGTATTGCAAACATATGCTACTTTAGGTATTAAATAATTAACGGGCATCAGAAATACAGTCGTTCAGCAGAAATTAAAGAGTGGGCTTAATTAATGGAGGGGCATGCGAGTGTGAACTGATGGAGCAGTAAGCCTGATGGTCTCACAGGGCGGTGGGCATGATTGGAATCATCACCAAAAAGAAACAAATGAAGCGATTGGCATGCAAGACTGATGATGGAGCATCTGACATAATGAAAGTAATGGAGCAGCAGGCACATCACAGCCATGCCAAAAGTAGTTGGATTCATTCTTGTGCATTTGTGAATTTAAAAAAAAAGGCTCAAAGTGCTGGAGTAAATCTACAGGTCAGGCAGCATCTCTGGAGAACAGGGATAGGTGATGTTTCAGACTGAGTCTGAAGAAGGGTCACGTCCCGAAGCATCATCCATCCATGTTCTCCAGACCCGCTGATTTACTCCAGCACAGTGTCCTTATTTTGTACACCAGCTTCTGCAGTTCCTTGTGGAATTTTCAGTGCAGTGGACACATTGGCCTGATAGTTGCGAGCATTACTACGTCAAGTTGCCAGTATTTGCCTGTTGAAGTGCTACTTAGTCTTGTTTTGTGCAAATCTAGAGGTTGTGCTCTTCCATGTGCAATGTAGTGACCAAGCTGGTTCAGAGTGATAATCTGTAGCACTTCCAATGAGGAATTTGCTCTTGAAAATAGCCCTGACTTAGACCTTTTGCGGAACTGGGAACACAATAATTTCAGTGGGGGGCTGGAGTGTCACAGGGAAAAAGTGGGAATAATAAGCTCCGTTTTTATTAGTTTTGATCTGTGTAATATTTATAAAGAGTTGTATTTTTATTAGGATTTAATTTTGTTCAAAAATTTAATAATTTTTTTTATTTTAACTGTTTCTGAATAATATTTAAATACTATTTTAGCAATCCTGAAGTTACGCCAGCACTTTGTGTCCTTTTTGTAAACCAGCATCTGCAGTTCCTTGTTTCAACATGCAGAGGGGTTTTGTGGCAGGGTGTGCTCTGGACTACCTTTTACCTCTGTTACATTGATCAAGACTCTATTGCCACTCAGGATCCCGATACTTGACAGTAAGATGCTCCTGACCAGCAGGGGTACGGATAGGGTGAGTACAGGCGAATGGTGGTTCCAGCTAGACAGGAAGGCTTCATCAATACTACCCAGGCATAAGACCAATCAACGGAAAGTGCCAACATGGACAGAAGGTCATGTGATAGGAGCAGAATTAGGCCATTTAGCCCATCAAGTCTACTCCACCATTCAATCATGGTTGATCTATCTCTCCCTCCTAACCCCATTCTCCTGCCTTCTCCCCACAACCCTGGTGCTGGAGAATGGCACCATTTTACATGAAACTCCTTGTTGTATTTACTGTTGTATTCATCACTAATATATGCATACTGGGAGCCATATGAACCAGGAATTTTAATTGCCACCTGGTGTACATGACAATATACTAATCTGAATTTGACTGAATCTGAACAAAAAAAACAGGAATGACTGATACAATAGTTCTGCGAAGCCGCAATTATCAGAAGATTCGGGACGTTACGTTACAGTTGTATAAAGCGCAGATGAGGCCGCAGTTGGAGTATAATGTTCATATTTGGAGAGCCTGCTGCAGGAAAGATGTTAGACTGGAAAGAGTGCAGAGAAGATTTATGAGGAGTGCCAGGGGTTTGAAGGACTGAGCTATAGAGATAGGTTGGGCAGGCTAGGACTTTATTCCTAGGAGCGCAGGAGGATGAAGGATGATCTTAAAGAGGTGTATAAGATCACGAGGGAAATTGATTGGGTGAATGCACAGAGTCTTTTATCAAGAATAAGGGAATCAAGAACGAGAAGACATAGGTTTAAGGTGAGAGAGGAAAGATTTAATAGGAAACCGATGGGCAACTTTTTATATCAGAGTGTCTTGGGTATATGGAACGAGCTGCCAGTGGAGATAGTTGAGGCAGGTATAATAACAACATTTAAAGGCATTTGGACAGGTACATAGATTAGAAAGGCTTAGAGGGATATGGGCAAAACGTGGACAGATGGGCCTCGTGTAGGTGGGGCATATTGGTTGGATTGGGCGGGTTTGGCCGAAGGGCCTATTTCCGTGCTTGATGACCATTACTCAATTACTCTATTACAAAATCGAGAATTAATGCTCAAAACTGTGGGCACACAGAAGAAAGCAAAACTGCAGGCAAACCGGACACCAGCGGGAGTGTACAGCACAGATATCCACAGGCTCAATGACTGGAGTTACTCAAAGAATAATTACTTTATCCTTTATCTGTTATCACAAGTTATGTTTTGGGGGATGTACTTTGAGAGTAGATGAAGAATAGATTGACCTGGAGTTACTTGTCCCACTGATAAACCAAGTGAGACAGCCTGGCTTGGTAAGTAAAAATAACATCTCACACACTGTGTTGGAGATCCTTTCAATTTCACTTGGACAGGAAGATTGGAACAGAGACTTCAGAGCAAGGCACTTACAAACACTGTCGTTTTATGTTTCAAAGTCCTGTAAGGTTTTTTTAAAGGTTAGAAAGAAGGAGGATAGTTAGATTATTACTGACATGGGATGACGACCAGTCATTCTTCAATAAACACAGAACATTCTATGGCTAATCAAAAGGATAAACAGTATAGGAACCTGAGGAAGATGGCATATGGAAAGAGTTGCCAAGGGAGGTAGTTGAGGCAGGTTTAAAAATGCATATCTCCAGATTCAGGGTCAGTTTCTTCCCGGCTGTTATCAGGTAACTGAAACACCCTCTCACCAACTGGAGAGCAGTCCTGACCTCCCCTTTGGAGTCCTTCAGATTATCTTTAATAGGACTTTACTGGGCTTTATCTTACACTAGACATTATTCCATTTAAACAATAACTGTACACTGTGAACAGCTTGATTGCAATCATGTATAGTCCAGCAGCTAGAGATAAATAGGCTTTAAGATGCAAAGAAAAATGAAGCTCAGAGCCAGAGACCCGGGTTCAATCCTGACCTTGGGCACTAATGTATCTGCCTCCACAACCATCTCTGGCAGCGTGTCCAGACACCCACCATTTATGTAAAAAACATGCCCCGCATATCTCCGTTATATTTTGCCCCTCTCAAATTAAAGCTCTGCCCTTTAGTCTCTGACATTTCCACCCTGGGATAAAGGTTCTTACTGTCTACTCTCTGTATGGGTGATGCAGTGGTGCAGCAGGCTCACAGCTCACCACACAGTGCACCTCACAGTGCCAGACACCTCGATTTGATCCTGACCTGAGGTGCTCTCTCTGTGGAGCTTGCCTGTTCTTCCTGTGACCACGTGAGTTTCCCTAGGGTGCTCAGGTTTCCTCCCACATCCCAAAGACGTGCAGGTTTATAGATTAATTAACCTCTGTGAAATTACCCCTAGTGTGTAGAGTAGATGTGTAAATGGGATAACATAGAACGTGTGTGAACAAGTGATCAATGGTCCACGTGGACTCGGTGGGCTGAAGAGCCTGTTTCCATACTGTATCTCTAAACTATACTGAACTAAATTAAATAATTAAACAAAACTGAACTGAACTGAGCTAAACTGAACTAAACTGAACGATGCCTCAACTCCCATAAATTGAAAGAAACACGCAATGGGGAATAGCTGATATCACTGAATGTTTGGATATAAAACACGCAGGGCTAAACTAAATTGCAAAAAGGAAATGAAGCTTGAATGTAGAGTTCTCTATCAGGTGATGAAATGCAACTGCCATACAGGGCCAATCCTCTCGTACGTCGCTTGTGGTGACGTTCACTATTACAGCAGCTTGACATCATGAGGATGATGCAGATCTCGAGCAGTTGCCAGAAGTGGCACATTGTCTCCAGTGGTAGGGTGTTACGTGGACGGTTAATGTACGATAACATTCCTGTGAGCTGGATAATAGAACAGATGGAACACAAGGTTGCCTAATTTAAATTCAGAGCCCATCCATGAATATTGTGTTTTCCTCTGGGTTATTTTATTTCCAGCAGTCATCTCCTGTTCCTGAGAAAGATACAAGCATTTGCAGGTACCAAGGGCAATGCTGACAATTTTTCACCGACATTAAGGTGTTTTATTTTCCCGGAAGGGACCTGAACTGCGTTTTCTATTTCCTTTATTATTCTTTCATTGTACATGAATAAATAGAGGCTTCAGTGATTGGAGACCTGCTGAATGCACTGTGCATTCATCACTATTTATTGGGTTTGTAGAGAGAGTGAGAGAAAGAGAGGTTAATGTAGAGGGTGATGTATTTTCCATTGTTTTCTTTGACTCTATTTGTTTACATTGATTTATGAATTTAACTGTTGAACTTTCTTTACGTTTTGGCATTAGCTGATAAGATGTGCAAGATCCACAGCAGAGACGTGGCAGTTTGCCTCATCAAACCTGACCACACTCTTTGAGAAAGCTACCCAATTAGTCCCTGGCCCCATAAACCACCGGGTGGCGCTAGCAATGGCTGCCTCGCCAACAGTCTGTCTGTCCCTTCCACCTTTGTGTTTTAATAGTATGTGTTAAATGTATGTTTTTTATGTACTTTATGTTGATTTATGTGGGAGGTGGGTTGGGGTAAACTTTTTCTAATCTCGTACCTCGACAGAGGTGATTTTCACCTCTGCCCCTCTCCCAAGCTAGTCGTCTTGCTCGTTCCACTGTTAGCATCCATATATGCCTTCATTATCACATCTTCCACAGCCACCAATGGATCATTGTGGGCTCCACCTTTCCTTGGTCATCAGCAAATTTTTGGCCATCAGCGACGGCTCTGATTTGTTCGGAAACTTTTCATATCTCTAGTTTCCCTCTCCCCTGACTTGAAGTGTGACGAAGTCTCAACTCGAAACGTCACCTATTTATTTTCTCCAGGGGTGCACCCTGAACTGCTGAGTTACTCCAGCATTTTGTGTTTATCTTCGGCATAAACAAGCATCTGCAGTTCCTTCCTACACGTTTTTGTAAAGCACTCTGTTTTGTTTAGTTACTTTTTTAATCTAACTGCTATTGTGGCAGCAGCTGTGTTGTCCATTGATTCCTTTATAAGACTGGGAGCAGAGATTGCCAATATCCCCAAGACCAACAAGCCAAGAGTAAATAAACAATCAGCGGACAGAATGAAATTCCGATAAAGAGAAGCAAAAGCTTGTGCTATTCCTGTGGGGAATAAGGAGACTGGGATCACTGAGCTGAAGGAAGGAAATGCAGAAAATCATCCCAGAGATCATCACAGAGTCATTAAAAAACCTGAGGGAAATTGAGAAAAGATGACAGTGAGTGAAATGCTTTCAAAAAATCATTCAATTAAATACGGTGGTGGTGCAGTGTAGAGCTGCTGCCTTACAGCGCCAGAAACCTGGATTGTATTGTGACTACGGGTGCTGTCTGTTCGGAGTTCATACATTCTCCCTGTGCCCACGTGGGGCTTCTCCAGCCGTACCGTTTTCTTCCCACATGCCAGCGACATGCAGGTTTGTAAACTAATTAGCTTCTATAAAAACTCTCCCTATTGTTTAAGACAGAACGAGTATACAGGTGATCGCTGGGCAGCGCGGAACATTTTCAATGTTCTTGATTATTATTCTATTTCGACAATGTCTAATTATCAACGAGATGGGAAAAAGTGATATTGGCCTTTATTGATCCATCAAAAACAATCAGAATGATGTGGAAGCGTCGTGACCACAATACACAATGTCATCACTTGTCCTATCTACTTGTGGGATGGTCCTAAGATCAATACCTTTAGATCAAAAAGGGCACAGTGGTGCAACGGTACAGTTGCTGCCGAACAGCGCCAGAGACCCAGCTTCGATCCTGACTACGGGTGCTGTCTGTATGGAGTTTATATGTTCTCCCTGTGACGGTGTGGGTTTTCTTTGGGTGCTCTGGTTTCCTCCCACACTCCAAACACATATAGGTTTGTATGTTGAATTGGCTTTGGTAAATATAGTAAATTGTCCCTAGTGTGGAGGGTAGTGCTAGTGCATGGGGGATCGCTGGTGGGTGTGGACTCGGTGGGCCGAAGGACCTTTTTTTGCACTATATCTCAAAACTAAACTTTATTAAAAGCACGGCTACCGATGATATGATCAGTACTGCAGCCAATCAAGAACAGATCATATGGACTGCATGGAGACACATGGAACTGCAGATGCTGGTTTACAATAATAGACACAGTGCTGGAGTAACTCAGCAGGTCAGGCAGAACTTGGAGAGATGATGTTTCGGGTTGGGACCCTTCTTCAAACCAAAAGGGGCGGGGCGGGGAGGGGGAGAGAGCTGGAAGAGAGGATGGGCTGGACAAAGCATGGTGAATGGTAGGTGGATACAGGTGGATGAGATTTTTTTCTGTATCGTATCTCTGTCCGCACTGCGGCCTGACATCGAGCGGTTGGCAGACTTTGCTGCAGACTGACTTTCGAGAGTTCCACTGCAGGGAGCCGACGGGACTTTAACATCAATCTTGGGTGCTTGCAAACTTAATATCACGGAGCTCGTGGTCTCTGGTCAGAGACCCACTTTTGAACTCCAAGCCGCGGGAGCTTTGATCGCCCTGACACGGGAGTCTCGATTGCCGGCAGTGGGAGCTTTGATTGCCCCGACGGGGGAGTATCGATCACCGGCTGTGGGAGCTTTGATCGCCCCAATGGATAGCTCAACTGGCCCGGCCATGGAAGAATAAAGAGGAAGAGTGGACTTTTTTGCCTTCCATCACAGTGAGGAATGTAGGGAATCTGCTGTGGTGGATGTTTATGTTCTTTTATGTCGTTTTGTGTCTTTTTTTTTCGTATGGCTGTATGACAATTTGCATATCCTCCTTAATTGGTACATGACACTAAAAGACCTTTGAAACCTTTGAAATTGGAAATCTTTCTCCTTCAAATATTTATCCAATTCCTTTTTGCAAGTTATTACTCATTTCGCTGCAATCACTCTTTCAGCTAACAGTCTTACAAAGAGAAGCGCTATAGTTGAGAAAGTGTTAATCCTGGCCAGATTGGAGAGGTTTGGACTTTAAAATTGGGTAAAGGCTTCAGGGCTGCTGGGATATTTGGTCAATTTGAAAGTGCTCTCTGTGGAACTGGGACATGCTGCAGAGTGGTGCCAGTTTGTCTAGAGCCTAGATCCAAACTGCAGGAAGGGAATTGGAGCCTCTGCAGACCCTGTCAATTAGGTGCAAAATGCATAGAATGGAATGGATGAATGCAAACCAGACATACACCTTGTAAATAATTGTAAATAATGTTGCGAAGCTTTACTTTACTAAATGTTGATTGGATGAGGTATTGAGCCTTGTCTGGTTTTCTTGCAGATCAGGGTAAATGTGGCGCTGTTTGCCTCCACCGAGAAGCCCTGTTTGAATACAATGTATTATTGGGTTAGGGAAATGTCTGTTGTGTATAGGATTAATCGATATCTGTAATTGGATTGTAAAGAGACCACCCCCACGTGGTTCGGCCCCTCAAGGTCCCGGGACCTATAAAGGTCCGTTTCGACGAGGTCCTACGTCGATCTTCTGGGAGAGCGCTTAGGACTGCGTGATCTTCTGTAGTGTCTCTGTTTGAGCGAGGCATAGAGGGCTTGATCAGGCAAATACGAGGATTAAACCCGCGGTGGTTAGGTATAGTAATTGAACTGTAATTGTGTTTTGTCAAAATAAAGATTAGTTGCACAAGTGCTTGATTCAGTGGTTTCTGACTGAAACTTGACAGGGAGCAGCTTAGAACGAGCTATTTACAAAAGCCTCGTTGCTACAGGAGATCAGAGGTGTGAAGGACATAGTGTCAGAGAGTCATACAGCATGGAAACACCTTTCAACCCAATTTGCCCACACCAGCCAATATGTCTCATCTACACAAGTCCCACTGTTTGCATTTGGCCCATATCCCTCTAAACCAGTCCTATCCATGTACAATGTTTCTTAAACATTGCCATAGTACCCGCCTTAACTACCACCTCTGGCAGTTTGTTCCATAAAGGTCTTTGGATGGAGAGTTTGTAGTCCAAGGGTTCTTCTGGTTGTGGTTCTTCCCTCTCTGGTTCTTCCCTCTCTGCAGATGCAGAGTCCTGGGGTCAAGTAGGACTTGCACCCACTCCAGTTCTATGGGTTCTGAGGTGAAGTGAAAGAACAATTGGACAGAACAAGAACTGGCTAAGATTAGGAAAAAAGAGTGTGAGAAAGAAACTATTGACATTTGGAGTCAGGTCAAGAGTCAAGAAAGTCAAGAGTATTTAATTGTCATATGTACCTAAAACTGAACAATGAAATTCTTACTTGCTGCAGCATAACAGGGCCATAAACACAATGCTCATAGATAACATAATAAACAAAAAAAAAAGAAAATTCAATAAATTAAAAAACTAAAAATTAGTGCAAAAAATCCCAATGTCTTTATTATAACCAAAACAGTTCATAGTCTATTTGGTGTTCGTAGTGTTGCTTGACGGTTGTTGGGAAGAAACTGTTCTTAAACCTGTATGCCAACATTTTCAGACTCCAATACCTACTTCCCGATGGCAGGAATGAAATGAGAGCGTGGGCAGGGTGGTGTGAGTCCTTGATGATGCTGGCTACCTTTTAGGAGGCAGCACATCCTGTTGATCACTTTGATGGGGGGTGGTCAGTACCCGTGATGGACCAGGCAGTCTTCACCATGTTTTGTATTCTCCTTTGTTCCTGGGCGTTCGAATACCAGTCCAAAATGCAAACAGTTAATAAGTTGAATAGAATTTCAAAAGTAGTTTAAGGAACTGCAAATGCTGAAATCTTGAGCAAAAGTTCTGGAGTAACTCAACGGGTCAGACAGCATCTCTGGAGGATATGAAAAGTCAACAATTTGGGACGAGACCCTTCTTCTGACAAATGGGTGAGTAGAGCTGCAAAAGACAGTTCAATTTGATCAATAAACTTTGAAATGCAAGCCTCCCACATTAGTGTGCTGTCCTTTGGCTGACTTATGCTAGTTCTGATTTGACTTGGCTGCCTTCAGGACAATGTTTATCAATGTTTAGATAATACAGTGGCACTTAAGAGACTCTTCGATGGGCACCTGGACATGTAGGGAATGGAAAGATATGGATTATATGCAGACAGTGAAGAGTTTGGCACAGACATTGTGGGCTGAAGAGCCTGTTCTTGTGCTGTACTGTTTTATGTTCAATGTTCTAATAAATGGTTCAATTTAGTTTAGTTTATTGTCACGTGTACCGAGGTGCAGTGAAAAGCTATTATGTTGCCTGCTATCCAGTCAGTGGGAAGACTATACATGGTTACAATCAAGTTGCCCACTTTGTACAGATACAAGATAAAGGTAATAACATTTAGTGCATGATACAGTCCAGTAAAGTCCGATTAAAGGTAGTCCAAGGTTCTCTAATAAGGTAGATGGTAGCTCAAGATTGCTCCCTAGTTGGTGAATATTCATCAATGGAACTGTATCACTTGAACTGATTTCATGCCAACCAGATTGAAATAACATCATCAAGAAAGCAGCCAACAGAACGTAGAAAAAACAATTATCACTCAATGCCTTGAGTTGATTTGCAAAACCTACTATATCCACAAGATTTCACAGTGGATTCTGTTTGATTGGCTTCAGTACAGAAGAAGGGTTTCAACAGGTGCTGCTAAAGGAAGTGTGCCTCATTGAAGGTGCAAAGATTTGTTTAAAAGTAAATATACAAGAAATTACATAACTCCTTGGATCAAAACTTTTCAGGTAGTTGGACATTCAAGATGGTGTTGGAATGTGGCCTGGCAGTTTCCTACAACATCCCAAAGACATGGGGGTTTTTGGGTTAATTGACCTCTGTAAAATTACCCCTAATGCGCAGGGAGTGGATGTGAAAGTGGGATAACATAGAACTAGTGTGAACGGGTGATCGATGGTCGGCGAGGACGTTGAGCTGAAGGGCCTGTTTCCATGCTGCATCTTTAAACTAAAGAACAAGCTTTTCACTGTACCTCTGTACACATGACAATAAATAAACTATTGAACCAATGAAGTGTGTTCATTGGTTACCTTTGCTGAATCGGCTTTTATCTACATCTGGCAAGCTGCCATTGTTGTGCGAATATACATGGACTTGGATACCACTATGATTAACAAACTGGAACACGACATTAAACCATAGCTCATGAATGTGGGAGGCATTGATTTAAAAGTTTGCTGATCAAATTGAACTGTCTTCGAGTCATAGAGTGTGGAAACAAGCCCTTCAGCCCAACTTGCCCACAGTGACAAACATGTCCCGTTGACATGTCCAGACTTTCAGTTTTAGAGATACAGCATGGAAACAGGATCTTCAGCCCACTGAGTCCGTGCTGACCAATGATCCACACACACTAACTCCGTACAGGCAGTGCCCATAATCAGGATCGAACCCGAGTCCCTGGCACTGTAAGCAGCAGCTCTCCCGCTGCACCACTGTGCTGCCCCACCTCTGCACAGCCAATTGTTTAATGGTCCATTGCTCTTCTGTTATGTGTGTTGCTCTGAGGGAGACGAGACGGAGATTGCATTTGAAGCAGCTCATGGCGGATAATACACTTCCGACCCTATCATCTCTCTGTCTGAGTGTTTGTCAGAAGTGTCTGGATTTGCCATGCGTAGTTTCCACGCTGTGCGTATCTGTCAGCGCCCACCCTTATGCCACGGTTATTCTCTCATTGTGCTTGTTCATCTCTACAGGGTTTCCTACAGAGGATTACACAGTCAGACACCAAACTGAAGTAGCATGCACAGAAACCTATTCAACACTTTGTGATGGCAAACGTAGCTTGCAGCACTTTGATTTTTTTTGTTGTTATTTGAGCCAGATTTTATCAAATTATTATTTCCTCTGTTGTACGTTTGCAGCTGGAAAATCTCTCGGTGAAAGGAGTCTTGGATTGATTGATTGAAAAATACAACATGGAAACGAGTATTTCGGCCCACCAAGTGCACGAGTGCTGTTACTGCAAGAGAGAGTTTCATTGTTCCATTTCCAAGAAAACACTTTTTAGGACGGCACGGTGTAATAGCGATACAGTTACTGCCTTACAGCGTCAGAGACCCGGGTTCGACCCTGACTATGGGTGCTGTCTATATGGAGTTTGTACGTTCTCCCTGTAACTGCATGGGTTTTCTCCTGGTGCTCCAGTTTCCTCCCACACTTCAAAGACATACAGGTTTGTAGGCTAATTGGCTTGGGTAAAATTGTAAAATTGACCCCAGTGTGTGTAGGATAGTGTTAGTGCACGGGGTGATTGTGGTTGGCGCGGACTCCCTGGACCGAAGGGCCTGTTGCTGCACTGTATCTCCAAAGTCTAAAGTCTATTGAGCCTTGAAGTTCTTTTGAAGCATGGCTAATGTTATAATATAGAAAGCCAATTCATTTAGTGTGTAAGAAGGAACTGCAGATGTTGGTTTAAACCTAAGATAGACACAAAATGCTGGAGTAACTCAGCAGGACAGACAGCATCTCTGGAGAGAAGGAATGAGTGACGTTTTGTGCTGAAGAAAGATCCCTTCTCTCTAGAGATGCTGCCTTCCCACTGAGTTACTCCAGCATTTTGTGCCAATTCATGTAGGTCAAGCTGCTACCAAGAAAAATGTGATAATGCTAGGTCTGTTAGGTTATAAATGCTAGGTTTTAGAAATGTTGATAGGGAGTCACACATTGATTTGAATACCTGGAATAAACTCTCACTTTCATCTTCATATGGTGCTGTGTCGTCTTTAACTCTCACAAGAGACAACAGATGGGCGATACATTTAGCATCTTGCATAAAGTAGAGCGGTTCTTACAGTGCATCAGTCTCTCTGTGTCAGACAAGCACCTAGGCTGCCAATGAAAAGTAGTAAGCACTAAAATGGAGCAAATAATGTGAGACATCAATATTAAGATGAATCAAAAACTGATGCAAACTGGTACTGAAATAAAGAAAATCATACATTTCGAGAATAAAAGCAGAAAAATAAAGGCAGTGAAATATATACCGGTGCATAGCAATTAATACGACAATATTTCAAGTGAAGAAACATCGCAGTTAATAAAACATAGTTCACATTAATGGAGTGGAAATATTGCAATAGTCAGTGCAAAAACATTGTGAATAATTTAACAGAGCAAATGAAAAAATAGCAAATAATGTAACATAGTGAGTACCAAAACAAGATAAACTATACAATATAGTTTGTTTCTAAATAAAGCGTAATGTCTAACAGTGGAGGGAATTAATATTTCATGTCCTGCCCCTTTCATCAGAAGCAGTTCTATCCAGCTCTCTTGAGATGTTTTGATGGAAATTTTTAACTTGGACTAAGGAGGTGTGTGGGGCAAGTTTTTCACACAGAGTGGTGGATACCTGAAACCAGGGGTGATGGTTGAGGAGAATGTAATAGTGCCTTTTATGAGGCTTTTAGATAGAAGCAGAAGGGAATGGAGGGGTAAATTTATTACTCATGAAGTGGCAAATTTATTACTCATGAAGTTTAACAGCAAACAAGAAACACAAGAAGTGTAACATAAACTAGGAATCACAGCATGTGATTTAGCAGCAAATCGAAGATGATATATTCAAAAATGCATTGAAAATTACAAAACAAAAACATTATTAACAGCAAAATAGCAATATGGCAGGTACTACAAAAGCAAATATAAGCTTTTATAAATGCATGCAACACTGCATTAACCAGTACAGACAGTACTGGAATAGCATAAAGCAGCGTATTATTTGTATTGGATTATTATTGCCATGTGTGACACAGTGAAAAACGTTTGTTCGCGTACTATCCGGATAAATCAAACCATACATGAGTACTTGGATAGGTGACGTTTTGGGACGAGACCCTTCTTCAGACTCTACTCAAGCTGAAACGTCACCTTTCCATGTTCTCCATTGAGTCTGCCTGACCTGGTTACTCCAGTATTTTATGTTCTTTTGTGTATAGCCAGCATCTGCATTTCTTTGTTTACAACAGGTGCTTTCACAAAACATGGGCAGAAATCTGGGGGGGGGGGGGGGGGACAGGGGGGACAGGGGGGACAGGGGGGACATGCCCCCCCCCCCCCATATTTTGAGAGGTGGGGACAATCCCCCCCCCATGTTTTGTAATTCAGATTTTAAAACTCGGTGAAAAAAAATCTATTAAAAATCTCCGCTTTTCGCGAGACAGCGGGTGTGGGACTGATGACTGAGGCCGCCGATTGGACGAGAGAGACATCAGTCAGCAGGCAGTGTGGTGGGGGGGGGGGCATGATGATTCAGCGCGATGATTGGAGGAGGGAGGTGACGGTCAAAGGCGGAAGTAGGGGGCTGGGACTGAGGATAGAGCGCGGTGATTGGAGGAGAGAGATGACCTGGTGGAGCAAAGATCATAGAGCAGAGCTAGAATTGGCCCGTTCGCGGGACTTTTCATCGCCCGGTGCAGCTTAGAATCGGCCACGGGATCTTCCACCGCCCCGCGGTCAAATTGCTGCATCGAGGTGATCGAGGCTCCCGATGTTGAAGCCCCCGCGGGGCGATGAAAGGCCCTGTGAACGGGCCGATTGATGCCCCACGCTTCGGGTCGGACGAAGCTGCTGTTGCTGGAGTTCGGAGTCGGTCACCAACCAGATGTTACCGCCCACAGGTCCCATGGCTGAAGCCTCCAAAGCCTCGCGCACGTGTGTGTGTGTGTGTGTGTATTTGTGTGTGTGCGTGTGTGTGTGTGTGTGTGTGTGTGCGCGCAGCGCTAAGAAATTGTGTCCCATGTTTTGATAGCGATTTCCACCCCTGTCACAAAGCATTGGACAATTAAATAAAACACTGCAGTAGCATCCAGGGAATGGCTGGAAAGAAATGAAGAAAAAAATAGACACAAGGACTGTAACAGCAAATCAGACAAAATATTGGATATACAGTTAAAACACAGAATTTAGTGTAAAAGGAAATAGAGCATGATGGAAAGTACCGAGTTAACGACAGAACTAAATGGTACTGGATCAAATCATAAATGCTGGAGGAACTCAGCGGGTCAGGCACCATCTGTGGAGGGAATGGACAGGTGACATTTTGGGTCGGGACCATTCTTCAGACTCCAGAACTTGAGATATTGAGCTATAGGGAGAGGTTGAGCAGGCTAAGACTTTATTCCTTGGGGAGCAGGAGGATGAGAAGTGATCTGTCCCCAATAGTATTGGGCACTATAATCTAATGCTAAGCACTGATATAATATGGTCCTTAGTGTAACATTCCTGATACACAGTGCCCCACACTGTAAAACTATCGGCACACTTGGCTCCTCAATGGAACTCTCTTAATACATTGCACATCTAAATATATGTGAAATGTCAGGTCCTTCACACTACAATCCACAAATAATCTCTGTCCTTCATTAAAAGGTACTCCACACATTGTGCCCTCATTGCATCTCTTCTAATTTCCTGTACCTTTCACTGTACTTCCTTAATGTAGCAAATACACTTCACACCGTCTTAACAATTCAATTGTTTATGACTTTCAAAAGCAATTTCATTCCATCCATGTGTTTAAGCCAATCTCGGGCATTGTAGTTTTCAATTAGAGTGTCCTGAAGCTCTGCAGAGAGTCATTGCAAAAGAACATGTTGTAGACAATGTAATTATACAAATAGAATCTTTTCAAGAGCTCTTACTAATTTGATATTGTTAAGTGCAATTTAAAGTGTCTAAAAGCCTGTGAATGTTTTCGTTGCAGATTACTTTAGGGTTGTCGTGCTTGATAAAGACCACGCAGAGGGAGCTAAATAACAGAAATTCAAATGACAGAATTACATAAGGTACATCCAAATGATTTGTGTTTAGAGTTTAGAGATACACCTGGAAACAGACCCTTCAGCCACCGTGGATTCCAGCTCCAATTCCCTGCGTCCCAGTTCGGACCCCAGCCGGACTATCGGTACCGACGGGCCATCTGCCGCCACACTGTACAATTCTCCAACCGGGCACTAAGATCCACCCTGGTTGCAATGCGCCGACACCAGCAGGACCTCGCATTGACTCTCCCGAAACTTCGGGCCTCACTCACCCAGACCTGCTTCTAGGGAAGAAGGGTCTCGACCCGAAACGTCGCCTATCTCCTTCGCTCCTTAGATGCTGCTGCACCCGCTGAGTTTCTCCAGCTTTTTGTGTACCCTCGATTCTCCAGCATCTGCAGTTCCTTCTTTAAAACTTCAGCCCACCGACTATGCCGACCATCGATCACGCCTTCACACTAATTTATGTTATCTCAATTTCTCAAGCTTGAGCCCTGGCACCCCCGGCCTGCTCTGTTTGATTAAATCATATATGATGAAGATAATGGTATTTACATTGGTGGTCATGTTGTCCAGTTGTAGCTTGTGCAATGTCTGGACTCGATGTGCTGTTACCAGCGCCATCAGCATGACCACCTTGAGGGTGAGTTTAGATAAGGATAGGGAGGAAGCTGGCGCCCACTGGCGAAGCAGTGTTAGCACCACGCTCACATCCCAAATGTCCATGTACTGGGGCCTGGGTGGTATGGAATTAAAAATGCCTACCGATTGATGTCCCGTTCCCAGCACTAAATAAGAATATAGTGCACTTCTGGTACTATTGATGGCACTGTAGCTTAATTTATGGTCATAGCATAATGTTGATAGGAACTCCAGGACATCCGTGATGTGTGCTGTATCATATGATATATCGGAGACATGACAGTACATCTCCCACTTCTTTATGTGAGAGAAGTACTGTTTTTGTGTACTGTCCCTCCAGGCCACTGTTATCACATCCACTGTTCATTCAGTCAGTCCGAGTCCCAGATATGGTCTCCTCAGAATCTGCAAATCAATAAATTGATTCGGTCATGTAGTGGGTGGTTACCCCTCCCCCCCCCCCCCCCCCCCCCCCGTTACTGGGTGAACTAGCAGGTCCCTGCTTTTGGTGCTGTGTTATCATTCCCAGGACTTGTCGGAACCAAGACTGTGTAGGCCAGTCGGCTACTACCAAAATGCCTGTGGCCTTGTCTTGCTTTATTTTTGCCAAGCATCGGCTGATGAGGCAAAATGGAGGAAAAGCATACAAGAACATTCCTCTCCAATGCAGTGAAAATGCATCTACTGCCACTGCCCCTGGGTCTAGTTCCCATGACACATATTTGGGTAACTGGTAATTCAATCTGGATGCGAACATGTCAATATCCGGCATGCCATACCGGGCGACAATGTTGTTAAACATTTCATGATTCAACATCCATTCTGTGTTGTCATTGAATTTCTGTGATCTTGTGTCCGCCACCATGTTGTATCTACCTGGTAGGTAGATTGCTGAGATCCAAATGTTCCTTGCAATACACTAGTGCCAAAGAAGGTTTGCCAATTTATCACAAGATACAGACTTAATTCCACCCATGTGATTGACATACGCCACCGCTATGGTGTTGTCAATCTGTAGTTGAACATACACATGATGCATATTGCTGCAATAAGCCTTAAGCCCATAGAGTGCTCCCAACAACTCTAAGTAGTTAATACCATGTTGCTGAAGAATTAAGAACTCCTGCACATTCCATCTACCTCCGCAGCGAGAGATGGTATCTGTTGCTCCCCATCCTAGGACGCTTGCATCGGTTTATAAGATAACCGATGGTGTATGTTGTATATTCGTTACCCACCATTGTAATTCAGCAATGGCCTCTGCAGGCAATCGCATGAGTCTATCGAATTGGCCTGCGTGGGATTTTAGTGCCTGTTCCTTTGCATGTTGTAAATTCTGATGTGCAAAGGTCCAAAATGCACAGCTGGAAAGAAAGCCACAAGCTTGCCAATTACACTTGCTGCTAGTCTGATTGTAGGCTGCTGTTTAATAATTAGATTGTTGCAGGCTTCTATTAACTCTAATTGCTTGCCCCTTGGCAAAGTCACAGACATGTGAATTGAGTTAATTGTAAACCCCAGGTAATCAATTACCCTGGTCGGTGTCAATTTGGACTTAACTGGATGGATTAGAAACCCCAATCTCTTAAACATGAGTTTAAGATGATTAAGAGACAGATGATTCAGCTGATTTCTTGGTGTCCCCAACGATTAAAATGTCATCCAAATATGCCATGAATATGTGATTCTGAGCTCGTAGTAGCCCCAGAACTGGTTTTAGTAGTTTTGTAAATAGTCTGGGAGCTGAAGTCAGCCCATTAGGCAACGCTTTGAACTGCCACAGTTGTCTCATTCCAGTTAAATTTCAAATATCTCCTGTGCTCCCTGTGAATAGATCCTGAGTAGTATGCATCTTTAAGATCAATGCATGCCATATAACCCCGTTTAGAAACCAATTGGATGGCAGTGCCAAAGTTATCCATTTTGAAATGTTTATACTGCACAAAGGTATTGAGTTCTGTCAAGTCTAGGATGATACGACATCCTCCATCCCTTTTCCGCTTGGTGAATATGTTGGATACAAATTGGTGAAGTTCCTGATGCGACTTCTGAATCGCCTCTTTTTTATATAAAGCCTGGATTTCAGCTTGTACATCTAAACTTTACTGTTGTGAAAACACATATGTGCGGTTTGGTAAATGTTGTGTGGGTGGTAATGCATCAAGAAGGAACTAAATTTTGAAACCTTGTATACGGTGCAGTATAAACGGCTCTGCTGTGATCCAACTCCATTCATTCAAGAAATGTCGCAATCTCCCCCCAACTTGTGAGTGAGTCATGTGTAAGGCATTCCACAAGGAACTAGATTCACCTACCTCCGACGTTACTGGCGGTACGGAGCTGGTTTTCGCCCTCGAGGCTTGGGAAGAAGAGCTGATGGCGGGTGCCCTCCACGCATCCTTGCTGTGGGCTGGCTGGGGTCTATCCCTAAAAAAGACCTTGGTGCCTCCAGTTCAAGTCTTCCTCCTGTTCCGGAGCCCCTAGGCAGGTGTCACCTGGTGCTGAAGGGAGCATAGGGGTGTGCCCGGTATGATGATCCCCTGGGTGTGGTTTGGACTCTGCTCATGAGGCGGATGGTCTTAGCCTCATTGTCCAGCTCCCGGACCTGCTTCGGCAGATCTGCCCCAAATAGGTAATTGGCCGGCTGGACGTTGCTGGCCTTGCACAGCACAAGAAATTTGGGTGTTAACGAAGAAACTGCAGATGCTGGAGAATCGAGGGTTACACAAAAAGCTGGAGAAACTCAGCGGGTGCAGCAGCATCTAAGGAGCAAAGGAGATAGGTGACGTTTCGGGTCGAGACCCTTCTTCAGACTGGTCAGGGATCAGGGAAACGAGAGATATAGACAGTGATGTGGAGAGATAAAGAACAATGAATGAAAGATATGCAGAAAAGTATCGATGATAAAGGGAACAAGACATTGTAAGCTGTTTGTGGTGTGAAAATGAGAAGCTAGTGCGACTAGGGTGGGGATGGGAGATAGAGATAGAGGGAATGCCAGGGCCCGAGGGCTGAGGGAGAGGTGGGAAGGGGAGGAGACAGCAAGGGTTAACAGAATTGAGAAAATTCAATGTTCAAGCCCAAAGGATGCAGACTCCCCAAGCGGAATATGAGGTGCTGTTCCTCCAACTTGCGGTGTTGCTCACTCTGGCCGTGGAGGAGGCCCAGGACCGAGAGGTCGGATACGGAATGGGAGGGGGAGTTGAAGTGCTGAGCCACCGGGAGGTCGGGTTGGTTTTTGCGGACCGAGCGGAGGTGTTCGGCGAAACGATCGCCAAGCCTCCGCTTGGTCTCACCGATATAGATCATCTGGCATCTGGAGCAGCGGATGCAGTAGATGAGGTTGGAGGAGGTGCAGGTGAACCTCTGTCGGACCTGGAAGGACTGCTTGGGTCCCTGAAAGGAGTGGAGGGTGGAGGTGAAGGGATCTCTATCTCCCTCCCCCACCCTAGTCGCACTAGCTTCTCATTTTCCCACCACAAACAGCTTACAATGGCTTGGGGGTTACAAGCTGGAGAAACTCAGCGGGTGCAGCAGCATCTAAGGAGCGAAGGAGATGGGCGACGTTTCGGGTCGAGACCCTTCTTCAGACTGCAGTCTGAAACGTCGCCTATCTCTTTCGCTCCTTAGATGCTTCTGCACCCGCTGAGTTTCTCCAGCTTTTTGTGTAACCCACAAGAAATTTGGGGTTTAGTGCCGGCCGTATTGCGTTTTTATGCAGGCAATTGATCTCAAAGTAGGCATTACACATTAGCCCCACTGCGTCCTGCTGAGTTTCCGTCAGCAGCTCCCCATCGACAGATCTTGCAAAGGCCATAATACCAGAGGCCAGCAATTTCAACATTTTCTGGAGCTTAATTTCCTGGGCTCTGACACCCGCTCCAATATGACCCCATATGGAGTGATTTACAGCCGGCACATTTAGAGAGGCACAGTTGGCAGGAGTATGGTACCTGTTTGTGATCTCCTCCATAGCCAGGTATTTGAGCTGGTGTGATGCCAAATAATTTATTGTGGTGGCCAGGTCTTCCGTAGACGCTTCCCAATGAAGGAGGGGATCCTTCCGGGCCTGACTCATTTGAGTTTACGGGCCTCGCAGACTTTTTTGTGGCCTTGCGCCCCAGCAGGATTGCCACGGTGCATTCCTCAGGCACCAAGTCAGCTGTTGCTGGCTCCACCGCCAGCGACATGGAAGGCGATGCAGACAGTCGCCCGCTACCCACACCTCGGCGGTCTTCGGTAGCCGGCTTCACCGCAGACCGTCTCTTCACCTTCGACATAGGTAATAGTTCAAACTTGCTGGAACACAAGAATTAAAGAACCCGCCAATACGACCTCAGAGTAGTTTTAAAACACTTACCTGAAGTTTTTAACTTACCGCTGGAAGGACGCGACGCGCCTGCCAGTCAGTTGTGGGCGCATGCTTCAGACATAATGACATGCATGTGGACTGATGGCCTTCTTCACATAGTCACTCACGTGACTCCGAAGTAAAATAGGAACTGAGCGGTAACTTTTTGACACAAATTGTGATGGATGTACAGAACAAGCTGCTGGAGATGGTAGTTGAGGCAGGTAGTATTGCCACGTTTAAGAAACATGTAGACAGGTACATGGTTGGGATAGGTTTAGACTGATATAGGCCAAATGTAGGTAGGTGGGGCAAGTGTGGATGGAACATGTGGTTGGCGAGGGCCAAATTGCCTGTTTCCACGCCATATGAATATGACTAAATTTATAGCCAAAGGTCTAAAGGAAACAGGTGAGAGCAGCTCAGTTAGTTTCTAGGAGACACAAGGAACTGCACATTCTGGAATCTTGTAAAGAACAGAAAGTGCTGGAGTTTCTCGAGCAACTATACAGTGAGAGGGGGAAAGTTTAATAGAGATGTGTGGGGAAGCTTTTTACACAGAGCGTAGTAGGGAGAATGGAATACATTGCCAGGGATGGTGGTGGAGGCAGAGAGGCACAAGGAAGTGCAAGGAATAGAGGTTAATGGATCAGGTACAGGCAGATGAGATTAGTTTAACTTGGCATCACTTTTGGCACCGATATTGTAGCAGCACTGTTCTATGTTCTATGTACCTCAGCGGGGCAGTCAGCATCTATGGAGGACTCTCTGAATTACTCTAGCACTTTGTGACCCGCTGAGTTTCTCCTGCACTTTGTGAGTCTGAAGAAGAGTCCTGACTCGAAACATTGCCTATACATGTCCTCCAGAGATGCTGCCTGACTCGTTGAGTTACTCCAGCACTTTGTGTTCTACTCAGTTAGTTTTGAACTCGACAATGGACACATGTCAGCATAATCTTTAGTTTAGTTTAGTTTAGTTTAATTTAGAGATACAGCATGCAAACAGGCCTTTCATCCCACCGAGGCTGCGCTGACCAGCGATCCCCGTACACTAGCAACAATTCACAATTTTTACCAAAGCCAATTAACCTGCCAACCTGTATTTCTTTAGAGTGTGGGAGGAAACCGGAGCACCCAGAAAAAACTAACATGGTTATAAGGTAAAAGTGCAAACTCTGTACTGACAACACCTGTAGTCAGAATCAAACCCGGGTCTCTGGTGCTGTAAGGCAGCAGCTCTACTGCTCAGCCACCATGTCACCCCAAATTTTGTTACATAAGAATGGCTAAACATAGAAACATAGAAATTAGGTGCAGGAGCAGGGCATTCGGCCCTTTGAGCCTGCACCGCCATTCAATATGATCATGGCTGATCATCCAACTCAGTATCCTGTACCTGCCTTCTCTCCATACCCACTGATCCCTTCAGCCACACGGGCCACATCCAACTCCCTCTTAAATATGGCCAACGAACTGGCCTCAACTACCTTCTGTGGCAGAGAATTCCACAGATTCACCACTCTCTGTGTGAAAAACGATTTTCTCATCTCGGTCCTAAAAGACTTCCCCCTTATCCTTAAACTGTGACCCCTTGTCCTTGACTTTCCCAACATCGGGAACAATCTTCCTGCATCTAGCCTGTCCAACCCCTTAAGAATTTTGTAAGTCTCTATGAGATCACCCCTCAATCTTCTAAATTCCAGCGAGTACAAGCCGAGTCTATCCAGTCTTTCTTCATATGGAAGTCCCGCCATCCCAGGAATCAGTCTGGCGAACCTTCTCTGTACTCCCTCTATGGCAAGAATGTCTTTCCTCAGATTAGGAGACCAAAAACTGTACGCAATACTCCAGGTATGGTCCTCACCAAGACCCTGTACAACTGCGGTAGAACCTCCCTGCTCTTGTACTCAAATCCTTTTGCTATGAATGCCAACATACCATTCGCTTTCTTCACAGCCCGCTGCACCTGCATGCCTACTTTCAATGACTGGTGTACCATGACACCAAGGTCTCGTTGCATCTCTCCTTTTCCTAATCGGTCACCATTCAAATAATAGTCTACTTTCCTGTTTTTGCCACCAAAGTGGGTAGCCTCACATTTATCCACATTATACTGCGTCTGCCATGCATTTGCCCACTCACCCAGTCTATCCGTCATCCTGAAGCCTCCTAGCATCCTCCTCACATCTAACACTGCACCCCAGCTTCGTATCATCCTCAAACTTCGAGATGTTGCATTTAATTCCCCCGTCCAAATTATTAACGTATATTGTAAATAGCTGGGGTCCCAGCACTGAGCCTTGCGGCAGCCCACTAGTCACTGTCTGCCATCCTGAAAAGGACCCGTTCACTCCTACTCTTTGCTTCCTGTCTGCCAGCCATTTCTCTAACCACATCAATACTGAACCACCAATACTGTGTGCTTTAAGTTTGTATACCAATCTCTTGTGTGGGACTTTGTCGAAAGCCTTCTGAAAGTCCAGATATAACACATCCACTGGTTCTCCCTTATCCACTCTACTAGTCCTCAATCCTCAAAAGATTAAATAAGATTTGTCAGACATGATTTACCTTTCGTAAATCCATGCTGACTTTGTCCAATGATTTCACCACTTTCCAAATGCGCTGCTATCCCATCTTTAATAACTGACTCTAGCAGTTTCCCCACTACCGATGTTAGACAAACTGGTCTGTAATTCCCCGTTTTCTATCTCCCTCCCTTTTTAAAAAGTGGGGTTACATTAGCAAAATCTGCAGTTGCTAAATGAAAGCTGGCGTTTTGTCAGCCTTTAGATTCTAAGCTAAGGCAAGCAACAAAAACAATGTCAATGACAATTTAAACTGGCAGAAAGTGCATTTGGAAGTTCGTTCAGGCAATGAGAAACTGGGATTGTACAACACCTTTCCCACAAGTGCTAAAGGCAAAATAACAGACATAATTAAGAATACAGGTGTTGATTAACAACCAGTGCATTGACGTGTGAATGAATACTCCTGTGCCCTGACAAATAAAGAACCAGAACACTAACTGTCGCAAGTTCGAATCTTGCTTGAACCTAGGTCTCCGACACTGTAAGGCAGCAACTCTACCACTGTGCCACTGTGCCACCCCCACGTTTATGAACGTAATGATTTCTGAGACAGCTAACAACTGGTGTGGGGCTCCTTGAATGCGAGTGGCAATTTGGCAGGGGTTTGGCTGGGTTTGCTTTGATAGTGGCAACAATGGGATGGTAGGCTTGGTCCCAGGTAACGCAAGAAGCTTTGAAGAATCATGGAGGCAGCGAAAATAATTGATGTCAGGCAGCATAAATGAAGACAGTGGAATTAGCATGAGAGGAAGAGAGAGAAGGTGATGCCGGAAAGAATGATGCAAATAAGATGGTAATGTTCATGCTAACCAATTGTTCTGCTTGTCATTCTCGGTTAAAGGAACAGAAGGCTGGCCCAAGGAGACAGTTTGAATTGATAAAGCTCAGAATGCAGCTCATGATCATGCTCCCTGTTTTACCAACTAAAAGGTTGCAAAGCATTTACAAGCCAACTGTTCTCTGGAGATGTGTCTCTTATTCTCCTCCATCTTCTCTGCACTTCATCAACATCATCTTATTTCCAGAACCACTGTCCAAAATAATCAGCATGTATTTACTCGTTCCTTTGCGAGTTTGGTGCCTTGCATTGCAAAGCAGCTTCAAGGATCCTGGGCTCTGCAGGTACAGGGAAATCTGAGCTGGTAGCATTATCTGTGCTACTGCCATGGCATTAGATCAGGGGTTGGCAACCTTGTTCTGCATATGGGCCAGGCCCCATGTCAGATGAGCAGATGGCGGGCCACATCTATCGCCATAGTGTGACATTTGGTGTTGTTTTTCACATTAGTTTTCATGTGTTTTTCAATTAGTTTTCTCCATTTCCCAGGCCCCTCACGTGCCCCAGGACCGGCTGCATTTCCCAGGTTATCTCGCCTGCCCCGGGACTGGCTGTAGCGCCCAGGTCGCCTGCGTACCTTGGGACGAGCTGCAGTTCTCAGATCAGATCGCGACCCTGGGAGTGGCTGCAGTTCCCAGGTCGGCTCGCCTGCCCCAGGACTGGCTGTAGTGCACAGGTCACCTGCGTACCCTGGGACTAGCTGCAGTTCCCAGAGAAGGACGTGGAGGCTTTGGAGAGGGTGCATGAGGTTTACCAGATGCTGTCTGGATTAAAGGGTAGTCAAGAGGCACGTGTGTTTTATTGTCATTCGTGCCAAAATGGAACAATGAAATTCTTACTTGCAGCAGCATAACAGAGATGTGAACAGAGTACTCTGTAAAACCACAATCAAAAAAGGTAGAGTGAAATGTTTTGTTTTTACATATAATACAGTAAAATCATACAGCAACCCCACCTAGGCAGTACACAAAGAGTTGCCACGTTTCTGCCGCTGACAAAGTTACAAATAGTTCATCGAATAATCTTATCTTCTTGTCACTGTGGCGAACCAAGCTGTATAAACATATATAATATATATATTATATATATATGTATATATATATATACAAGGCCTGGTTCGCCACTGCGAGAAGAGAGTAAAAAAAAAAATATATATATATATTTTTGCTCTGCTGCTCCAACCGGTCGCCTGCACCAATGCGTCAGACGTAATGATGCATGTGCGGCTGGACGGGGTTCTTCTTCACGTAGTCACTCACGTGACTCCGAAGTAAAATAGCCTGAGGTTGGACAAAGTTGAATTGTTGTCTCTGGAGTGATGGAGGCTGAGGCAGTCCTTGTAGAAGCTTATCATATTATAAGTGGCATGGACAGTGTGGACAGAACTTTTTACCCAGGTTGGAAATGTCAAATACTAGAGGGCACAGGTTTAAGATAGGAAAAGGAAAGCTTAAAGTAATTACGTAGAAACAAAGAACTGCAGATGATGGTCAATACTGAAGAAGGGTGTAGACCCGAAACATCGTCTATCCATGTTCTCCATATATGCTGTCTGGACTGTTGAGTTACTCCAGCACTTTGTGTCATTTACAGTAACTACAATAATCACTACTCCAACTTAAAGATTTGCAGAGCTTTTTGTTTAAAGCAGCGGTAGATGTCTGGAAAGTACGGGCAGGAATGATGATGAAAGCAGATCTGAAAGTGGCGTTTAAGATGCTTTTAGATATGGATATGCATGTTTTCTCTGGAACATCTGAGGTTGCAGGGAGACTGGAAGCATATTCAATTATGAGAGGTGTAGGTAGGCTACACAGACACAACTTCTTTCTCAGGGAGCAAATGTCAAGGACTAGAGGGCATAAGTTTAAGGCGGTAGGGGCAAGGTTTGAAGAAGATTAGTGGGGCGAGTATTGTACACAGAGGGTGGTGGGGGCCTGGAACGCACTGCCAGGGATAGTGGTCGAGACAGATACTTTAATGGCTTGGAGGTTTTTAGATTGGTATTTTGGATGGTTCAATGGTGCTTTAACCACACAGTGAAATTATTTTCTTACAAACTGTACAGTAGAGTATTACCATAGCCTAGCACATTGTGATTAGCAAGTGTACAGAAATAGGCCACTGATCCCTCGTGCAAGACGTACCATGTTTTGGTGCCATTTTCAGTCCAGTTCACGCTCTGGGTATTATGAGCAGTGCCTGCTCCAGGCGAGCCCCAGCCTGCGGTGGGCCTCCGCCATTGCCTTTCTTAGATGTCTGGATTGACCAGAGAACTGACGTCCCTCTCCTAGCCTGTCCACCTAAAGGGGCTGTCCCACTTGGACTACCTAATTGGTGAGTTTAGAAGAGTTTGAAAAAATGACATGTTGAAGACCTCCTTCGACTATGTAGAAGACCTCCTTCGACCTCCTTCGACTATGTTGAAGACCAGCTTTGACTAGCTACGACTAGATACGACTAACTTTACGACAGGTCCTTTAGTTCCACGGGTGAGCCTCCCGCGGCTGACCTCGAGGGCACGGTAAGCCAGGCCCCGGTTCCCTCTCCTCTCCTACCAGCCCTGATCCTCACCCGCTGCTTCCGTCATCATCACCGTCTTCGTCCTCCCGGTCACTGGTCATGAGGATGTGAGCGAGCTCCCCCTTCTAAGCTGTGGCCCCTGGGCCCCATGAGCAGGGGCTGGCTAGGAGGCTACCTCTGTAGGTAATGCAAGGAATGCAGGGACATGGATCACCTGCATCTAGAGGAGATCAGATTAATTTGGCATCATGTTCAGCACAGACATTGTGGGCCGAAGGGCCTGTTCCTGTACTGTACTGTTCTGTGTTCTACGTTTATCCAACTCTCCACAGACACAGCATGCTCCCAGTTTTGCTTCAGCTGATGAGAAATTCTACTTTTACATTACAAGTCTTATGTTCTAATCTCTGCAGTGGTTAGTGTTTTGAGATTTCATTACAATTCGAACTTTTATTCTGAATGAACTTTGCATTCTTGGCAGCAATAAAAGAATATTAGATTCCATATAAATTAAGATCTGCTCCTTTCACAATCTCAAGATTTAATGCCGATCGTTTCAGTGGATGAACTGCTAGCAAAGATTTTATGGGAATTATTGCTATTGAAAAACTGAATTTTAATTTCCTTTCTCAAACTTAATTATTCCCTTTTATCTATTTTTGTCATCTTTCTGGTGCTTCCCAACCCATGTGGTCCACCAAGAATCTTGAACCCATTAAATGCTTCCTCACGACCCAAATCCTACCCTGTATCAAAAGATGACACAGTGGCACAACTGGTAAAGCTTCTGTCTCAAAGCGCCAGAGGCCCAAGTTCGATCTTGACCTTGGGAACTGTCTATGTGGAGTTTGCACGTTTTCCCTGTGACTACAAGGATTGCTGTCGAGTGCACATATTTCCTTCCACATTCCAAAAATGTACGGGTTTGAAGGATAATTGATTCTTTAAATCATCCCTAGTGTTTCTCACAGAGAGCTGTGAGTCTGTGGAATTCTCTGCCTCAGAGGGCGGTGGAGGCCGGTTCTCTGGATACTTTCAAGAGAGAGTTAGATAGGGCTCTTAAAGATAGCGGAGTCAGGGGATATGGGGAGAAGGCAGGAACGTGGTACTGATTGGGGATGATCAGCCGAATGGCCCACTACTGCACCTATTGTCTATTGTCTATTGTCTATTGAGGGTGAGAAAGTAGGGTAACATAGAACTAATGTGAGTGAACTGGATCGCCATCGACTCAGTGGGCCAAAAGGCCTGTTTCCACGCTGTATCTCTAAACTAAAGTAAGGTAAACTGAACTAAACTAAACTGGAAAGGTTGCAGAGAAGATTTACGATTATGTTGGCAGGACTTGAGGGCCTGACCTATTGGAAGAGGTTGAGCATGAAAGAACTCCTTGGAATACAGGAGGATGAGGGGTGATCATATAGAGATGTATACAATTATGAGAGGAATACATTAGGTAAACACACAGTCTCTTGTCCAGAGTCGGGAAATTGAGAAGCAGAGGACATAGGTTTAAAGTGAGGGGGGAAAGATTTAATAGAAACCTAAGAGGTAACTTTTTTCCACAAAGGGTGGTGGTGTATGGAACGAGATTAGGCAGGTACTATTGCAACGTTTGAGAAATATTTAGACAGGTACATGGATAGACTAGGTTTAGAGGGATATGGGCCAAACACAGGCAGGTGGGACAAATTGGTTGGCGAGGACAAATTGCGTTGTTTCCACGCCGTATGACTCACTAAACTAAACCAAAACCCAACTCAACTCAACTCAACTCAACTCAACTCAACTCAACTCAACTCAACTCAACTCAACTACAGACTGCACTTGACGGCCCTATGGCCTCCTCCTGGTCCTATTGTACATATAACCATATAACCAATAACAATTAGTTTCCCTAGTTAAAAATGGAGCTGTCAACTCTGTCTATGCCTTTCCTCATCATTTTTAAAAACCTCAATCAAGTCCCCCCTTAACCTTCTGCGCTCCAAAGAAATAAAGACCTATTTTCTCTGAACACAAAACATTCTTTGTAAATCTCCTATGTACTCTCTCTATTTTGTTGAAGACACCATAATCCAGAATTGGTCTTACCAATGCCTTGTACAATTTGTTACAAATGCAATATGATGGTCCATCATGTTGGAGGTGTGAAAAACTGCAGAGAGTAATCCAGTGAATGTGGAGGCCAGCAGTGTAGAAGATGAGGACTCAGGAAATGGTCTACTTTCTCTAGCAGAGAAGAGAGATGGGTGAGAGCTCAAGAGAAGGAAATGTTTAGTTCCAAGAAAGAGCACTGCTAACTATTGTGGAAGGGACCCTTCTTTAAGGCAAAAGGCATATTGAAAGTCACAGTACCCTGGTAAAGCTCTCTTTTGCCCTTCTACCTTTAGGAAGAGGGAACAGGAGCCTGAAAACCATGACCTCCAGGATGAAGAGAAACTTCTTCCCAGCAAACATCAGGCTCTTGAACACTGCACAGCAATAACCTGAGTAACTATGATCTTCTATAGACTGTGTCTTTACTTACACTACAGATTTTGGGTTTTTGTACGAGGATCATGATTATAATTTATTGCACTTTTTGATTATTATATTTACCTGTGTGTATTGCGTTTAAGGGCCCGTTAAGCTGCCGAAGGTAAGAATGTCATTGTTGTTGGTACCTTATAACAATTATTCACCCTTGTCATAATTGGACACAGAAAAGATGGAGGAATGGAATTAATTCCTTATAGGAAGCAACAGTGGCTCAGTGATAGAGTTGCTGCCTTACAGCACCAGAGACACGGGTTCAATCCCGACTATGGGTGCTGTCTGTATGCAGTTTGTACGTCCTCCCTGTGAAATTGTGGGTTTTCCACGGGTGCTCTGGTTTCCTCCCCAACTCCAAAGACATGCAGGTTTGTAGGTTAATCAGCTTAGTGTGAATTGTACCTCGTGTGTGGAATAGTGCTAGTGTACATGGTCGGTGTGGGCCCGGTAGGCTGAAGGGCCTTTTTCCGCACAGTGTGTCTAAAGTCTAAACTAAGGTCCTAAATCTAAAGTAACATGGGATGGATAATAGTCCCGGAGAGTTGTAAATATTTGTGGACTTTCAATGGAAGGGATTAATCTCTTTGTTACTGTCCAATGATTTGCTGTGGGATGCTCACAGGTCATTTACCTTGCCAGCCACTTAATTTGTCATTTCCTTTCTCATGTCAACAACATTTTAGATCAATGCAGGTAATTTGTTGTTAATTTCCTGGGCCTTAATCGTCTTTAAAAACCTTTACATTTGGAACTTGAGCAAATGTTATCTTCAAATCCACATATTTAACTCGGCTGAAGTAGTATATTAAAAACTGCATAATATTCCTCTTTCTGTTACTGATTGACAGCCTTTTTAAAGAGATTTTCTACCATAATCATACAAATATGCCATAGCAGTATTTCTTCTTCCCTGCACTTTATTTTATGCTCATAATTCTTACATATTATTTGTTGACTTTTTATACATCGCAATCATGAGGAAGCTCTCTCTGGGCTTTAGACACTTGGGACGTGGTCGGTGTGGGCAAGTTGGGCTGATGGGCCTATTTCAACGCTATGACTCTGACACAAATTTTCTCCCTAGATCTCTTCCAAAAGGGATCCAGCACCTTCTCCCGAAACCTGTTCAGCCTTGTGCTTGACCGCTGAGCCCTGATGGGACTTACTGCTGATGCCAGCCAGACATCTCATGTTTTCAGCAAAAGTGAGTGGGAGAAAGTTGCCACCAGCACTCCAGAGAATGGTTTGTCATCAGTTCCTAAAGCCAGAGGTCTCTGAAGGCATGTTTAAATCATGCCAATTAATAATACCTCCAGATTCAGGGACAGTTTCTTCCCAGCTGTTGTCATGCAACTGATCCATCCTATCATCAACTAGAGCGCAGTCCTGACCTCCCATCTACCTCATCAGAGACTGATTTTTAATCAGACTTTACTGGACTATATCCTGTATTAAACATCATTCCATTTATCCTGTATCTTGATTTTAATGATATATAGTGTTTTCACTGAATGGATCCCCGCTACAAAAAAGCTTTTCACTGTACCTTGGTACATGTGACAATAATAAGCTAAACTAAACTTAATGTGGAAACTAAACTTTCAAACGGGTGTGATTTAATGATAATGAAAGCTAATGAAGCAACAGTTAGTGCCAACTTTTATCCAAATAGTTTTAGTTTTAGTTTCAGTACGTTATTGTCACGTGTACCGAGGTACAGAGAAGAACTTTTTTGTTGAGTGCTATCCAGTCATTGAAAAGACAATACACCTGTAACTGCCCCCAATGTCCCACTGTGGAAGGACCATAAATAGTGGTCCACCCCCCCCCCCCCCCCAAACCTTGCCCTTTAGTTTAGAGATACAGCGGGGAAACAGGCCCTTCAGCCCACTGAGTCCGCACCGACCAGCGATCCCCGCACATTAACACTATCCTACACACACTAGGAACAATTATATACATACACCAAGCCAATTAACCTACATACCTGTACGTCTTTGGAGTGTAGGAGGAAACCGAAGATCTCGGAGAAAACCCACGCAGTCACGAGGAGAACATACAAACTCCATACAGGCAGCACCCATAGTCAGGATCGAACCCGGGTCTCTGGCACTGCAAGCGCTGTAAGGCAGCAACTCTACCGCTGTGCCACCGAGGCCGCGTTAGCTCCACCAAGCTTCAGTGAGCCCCTCGCCACATACCCCTGCAATCTGGGATGGTAAAAAACTTGCCCCTGCACATCTCCTTTATACATTGCCCCTCTCACCTTAAAGTTCTGGTTATCAGAATTTTACAGCATATACTGTAAATACATTTCTAGCAACGCTCTATGCATGTGCTAGGTAGTTGAAACATTACAGGCACAAAGGAATAATGGCTGATAGACCTGCGCCTTGCACCACTACAATTTAGGCCTTCATTTCAAATTACACCAAGCCCTGGAAGATCTGACCTTTAATGAATAAACCATTTGAGGATTAATCAAGAGAAAATCAATCACAGTGACTCTCAGTTCCTGCATCGCATGGAGGCTTCCTCTGACACACTTTATCTTTATCTTTCACAGCTCCTTTTCACATTGCCATGACAGAATTTGCAAAACTCAAGTATCCTTTTGAATTTTTTTACAGATTGCGATCAATGTAATCACAATCCTCTTCCTCCTTCTGTAATAAGTAATTTGTTCTTCTCTGACGAAAAATACCCATGAAAACTTGGACGGCTAAGTAGAAATCAAATAAATTACATTTGTACGTCTTGCTTTTTTTTCCCCAAGGAGCTGAAAAGAGTTTTATAAAAACCTCTGCATCGTGAGAATGAGTTTTATACAGCAGCTGCCTTCGACTTATTCTCATGAATAGATAAGTCAGATTAAATTATCTTCGCTCTTATGAATCGGTAATTCTACAGAGGGGCATAGTAATTAAACTACGTTCCTGATTTTCTTTTTAATCTCAGTTCATCAGGAAGGAAATATTTTCAATTATTCTTCCCATAATATCATTGTGACTTGACATTTGTTAGGTCGAGCATTAAATCTAAGGTGGCAATAGAGGTTGGTGGAAAGATTTGTTAACACCTGATTAATTCAAAAGCCCCTCTCACACCCACATGAATTGTTCTGCAGGCACTTGGTGCAAAGAAGCTTCACACAACGGTGGTAGGGCTGATGCCTCACAGTGCCAGAGACTCGGGTTTGATTGTGACCTCGAGCGCTGGCTATGTGGAGTTTGCACGTTCTCCTTGTGATGCCGTGTATTTCCATCGGGTGCTCCGGTTTCCTCCCACTTCAAATGTTGGAACAATTTGTGGGTGGGTGGGGTTTGTAATTCAATTGGCCCTCTGTAAATTCGCCCCAGAGCATAGAGAGTGGATATAAAAGTTGGTGAACAGTACATAAAGGGCCTGTCCCACCTACGTGTCCTTGGCATGCAAATTACGCAAGCTCGTCGTCACGTTGAGGCGCATGGTCATCATATGGCCATGCGGGGCCAGTCCCACTGAGAAGCGCGGAGGGGTATGTGGTTTTGCGCAACATCGTGCGGGGCTCCGAAATTTTTGTAGCGAACAAAATCTTCATGCGCCAACGGCCTGTCGCGTAACTGACGGCCAAAGTGGGACAGGCCCAAGACCTTGGCGCGACGCAACGTCTCACCTCCAACAGCAGCAGAAGCTGGCAAACGATCGCCGAGCGCGGCCTGGAGCTCACGGCCGTTGCGGATCCGAATCGGGATCCGCCCCCACTTCTACTCCCAGAGCGGGGCCAAGAATATTGAAGATAGACACAAAGTGCTGGAGTCACTCAGCAGGACTGGTAGCATTATTGGAGAGAAGCAATGGGTGATGTTTTGGGTCAAGACCCTTCTTTCAGAGTGAAGAAGAGTCTCGACCTGAAACATCATTCATTGCTTCTCTCCAGAGATGCTGCCGGTCCCATTGAGTTACTCCTGCATTTTGTGTCCATCTTCAAATGACTTCACGTGCTCCAGATGGCTGTGTGGCGCATGAAATCGCACGCGTCCTTCGCTGGACCGTCGGGCCTCAACGCGACCACGAGGTTGTGTAATTAGCGTGCCAAGGACACGTAAGTGGGACAGGGGCTTAAGACACAAAATGCTGGAGTAACTCAGCGGCCCAGGCAGCATCTCTGGAGAAAAGAATAGGTGATGTTTTGGGTCAAGACCCTTCTTCAGACTGATCGATGTTTGGCGGGGACTCAGTGAGCAGAAAAGCCTCTTTTGTGCTGTAAAGAAGAAAAAAATAAAAATAAATAAAATAAATAAAGCAGTGCTTAGCTTTTCAAGCAAATGTCAGTCCAAGTCTGGAAATTTGATTGAAATTAATATTGCTCTGCATTTTAGTTTACCAATTCATGTCATGGTATCCCATGAAATGTCACAATTATCCGCACAACACAAAAAGATACTTTATTCATGAAGACATACACAAGAAGCACAATTCTCTTTACCTTCATAGTTCCATGTTATTATCTGAGAGATAATGTGTGTCAGAGGGAACCTCCCTGTGATCAGGAATTGAGAGTCACTGTGATTGATTTTCGCTTGATTAATCCTTAAATGGTTTATTCATTAAAGGTCAGATCTTCCAGGGCTTGGTGTAATTTGAAATGAAGGCCTAAATTGTAGTGTTGGAAGGTGCAAATCTATCAGCCATTATGCTTTCTCTTTAAATACTTTTCCAAATTCTACCACTCACGTATATTCTAGGGGCAATTTGCATCTTGTGTATCTTTTGTAGACTCAAGGGACTGCAGATAAGTTCATAAGTCACAGGAGCAGAATTAGACAACAGGTACTTGCTGGAAAAAGAGAATCAAAAGTAGAGTCATTGGCAGTAGAGTAAATGTGTTAAAAATAAATCTGACAATAAATGACTCCAGTAAGAAGTGGCACACCTTTAAGTACATTAGTAATGGAATTTAAGAAATCATCCTGATTCAGATTGATGGCATTTGAAATGTATAATTTGCATTTGAAAAAGAAGTGGAAGAAAATATCACTTTAACTGCTGACTACTACTGGCCCAGTGGGAAATAATTCTGTTGTATTCGGCGGCAATCAAAGCATTGCAGTGCTAGTATCCCACAGTGTATGCATGTATTTCTGAAGGGATTGTATATTCAAATTGTTTTCTTTCTACAACTCCAAGACTTACTTTAGCATTAGAAGATAGACACATTGTGCTGGAGCAACACAGCAGGTCAGCAAGCAATTGGATGGTACAGTTGGCAGATTATTGCTGGGAAGAAACTGCCCTGAATCTGTAGGTGTGCATTTTCACTTTTCCGTACCTTGTGCCTGATGGGAGAGGGGAGAAGAGGAAATGTCCGGGGTGAGACTCACTCATGATTATGCTGGTGGCCTTGCCGAGGCAATGTAAATTGTAGATGGAGTCGATGGAAGGGAGGTTGCTTTGCGAGATGGTCTGGGCTGCATCCACAATTCTTTGCAATTTCTTGCAGTCTTCGTTGGAGCCAAGGGTTGAAAACCCGGGGGGGGGGGGGGGGGGCAGAGGGGGACACGCCCCCCCCCCCCCCCATGTTTTGAGAGGTGGGGGACATCCCCCCCCCCCAAGTTTTTGTCATCCGGATTTTAAAATCTCCGCTTTCTGTGAGACAGTGGAGGTGGGACTGCTGATCGAGAGCGCCGATTGGACGAGAGAGACGTCGGTCAGCAGGCAATGGGGGCGGGACATGATAATTCAGCGCAATGATTGGAGGAGGGAGGAGGGGGGGTGGGACTGAGGATAGAGTGCGGTGATTGGAGGAGGGAGACGTGGCACAGACCTGCACCTCATCCATAGCCAGGATCGATCCCGGCCGGGTCTCCGGTGCTGTCCCGTCCCCACCCAAGTGCCCCCCCCCCCCCCCCCCACGGGTGGCCAGAGAGGACGGCAGTCAGATGCGAGCTGTACCCCCAGGCCCAATTCTGCCTGGTTAACCTGCCTGGGCTTGCGGGAAATATGGGCAGCGTGGAGAAGCAGTGCTGGTGTCTCGTCATTCCAGTCAGGGCTGTAGGTTAACCCGGCAGGACAGGCAGAGTTGAGCTGCATTTAGCGCTGGATTGAGCCTCCGAAGCCTTGCGCGTGTGTGTGTGTGTGCGCGGCCACCAAAAAATTCTGTCCCCTGGTCCCCTCCATGTTTTGATAGTGAGTTCCGCTCTTGGTTGGGGCTGTTCTCAAATCATGCTGTGATGCATTCCGACTTATTATCAGCATACGAGATTGCTCAAAGAATATTAAAAGTATATACTTTTTTATTGGGTACTTGGGTTTTCTTCCTGGGTTGCTCTCAGCAGAGTTTGATTTAATTCTTCGAATCTCCATGGCAATCCTGAATGATTTCCAAATAGTAATGCACCGAATAATGCAGACTGCAGTACCAAGCACACTGGAGGTTGCAAAGTTTTTGCTGTTGGACCTTCTCTTATAATCATGTCGAACAAATTGTTCCAACATTAGTAGAAATAAGGAATGTCAAAAAAAAGTTTACCGACAAAAAGAGATACGCAAAGTACAGGAGTACAACAGTGAGTCAGGCAACATCCCTTGAGAACATGGATAGGTGACCTTTTTGGGTCGGAGTCCTTCTTCAGACTGAATGTGAAGAAGGCTCCTGACCAAAAACACCACCTATCCATGATCTCCAGGGATGCTGCATGATCAGCTGAGTTATTCCAGTAGTTTGTGTCCTTTTTCATTTAAATATTTAATGCTTGAGTTGAACTTGCTGGTCAAGACTTTGTTGGTGACAGGTCTCCCACACACTGTTTGTTCAAGTCCTACTTCATAGACATCAATTCCTCCTGAAGATTTGGTCTTCAAGGCAATTGTGGAGCAGAGAGATGCGGGGGCAAAGGTCGGCAGCTAGTGGGCAGCACTGCGGCATAGCGGTAGAGTTGCTGCCTTATGGCACCAGAGACCTGGGTTCTACGGGTGTTATCTGTATAGAGTTTGCACGTTCTCCCTGTGTTTTGCTCAAGATTCCAGCATCCGCAGTCTCTTGCATCTGCTGGAAAAAAAATCAATATGGCTTTATGAATGATGCATCAAGGTTAACACATTCATGAGGATTCTTTGAAGATATAAGCAAGTAGGTTTATTGGCCAAGTATTCACATACAAGGAATTTGCCTTGTTGCTCCGCCCACAAGTCACAACATGACATACAGTGACAGTTACAAATGACTCAGAAAACACAAAACATTAATAACAAGACATTAATGATAAAACACCATTGATCAAGCATGTGAATCAACAAAATACCAGATCAAAGGGAGGCTACAGATTTTTGGCTGTTGAGTAGAGCAACTACTCATGGATAAAAACTGTTTTTATGTCTGGCTGTGGCAGCTTTGACAGTCTGGAGTCGGCTTCCAGAGGGAAGTGATTCAAAGAGTTTGTGGCCATGGTGAGAGGGGTCAGAGATGATCTTGCCCGCTCGCTTCCTGGCCCTTGCAGTGTACAGTTCATCAATGGAGGGAAGGTTGCAGCCAATAATCTTCTCTGCTGATCGGATGATTCGCTGTAGCCTCCAGGTGTCGTGCTTGGTGGCTGAGCCAAACCAGAGCATGATGGAGAAGGTGAGAACAGACTCTATGATGGCCGTGTAGAATTGGACCATCATTGCCTGTGGCAGATTGTGCTTCCTCAGCTGCCGCAGGAAGTACATCCACTGTTGTGCCTTTTTGACTGTGGAGTCGATGTTAGCCCCCCACTTAAGGTCCGTGGAGATAATGATTCCCAGGAACTTAAAAGACTCCACAGATGTGACTGTGGTGTTGTTGATGGTGAGTGGGGTGAGGGGAGGGGGAGCTCTCCTAAAGTCTACAATCAATTCCACTGTCTTAAGAGCATTGAGCTCTAGGTTGTTGCTACAGCACCAGGGTGCCAGCTGTGACACTTCCTGTCTGTAGGCAGATTCCTCCCCATCTTGGATCAGTGTAATCAGGGTTGTGTCGTCCACAAACTTGAGAAGCTTGACAAAGGTGTCTGTGAAGGTGCAGTTGTTGGTGTAGAGAGAGTTACCGAGCTGGAATTCACAAATCTGCTGATAACGCTGAGGAATTCCCAAAATATGTACACATTGTTTGTCAATGTTTATTTTTCGAACATAGGTGTTTTATTTTTATTAAATATTTGGGCTTGCTTTAATTCAATGACTGCTGGAGTAATGAAGTCTAATGTGTAGGAAGGAACTGCAGATGATGGTTCATATCGAAGATAGACACAAAATGCTGGAGTAACTCAGCGGGTCACGCAGCAACTCTGGCGAAAAAGAATACGTGACGTTTCGGGTCGGAACTCTTCCTCAGACTGAAAGTAAAGGTGAGGGTGGGGGATGAATTGTACTTGAGTGTATTTATGTATAGTATTATCTGATTTGATTGGATGGCATGAGAACCAAAGTTTTTCACTGCACGGTAGTACATGTAACAATAATAAACTTAAACCTAAACCTCATTCGGCCCAACTGAGAGGACAGTCAGTGCCTTCATATATATGTCTAGTGGATGGATATTGCCTCTGACAGTACAGTACCACCGCAGTCAGGCAGTCTTTGTAAAGACCTCTCTGCGCTTACTCCAATGCCATTCTGAAATATTCTTTCGAAGGTTAGAGTTAAACCACAATAATGAATGCAATAACGGATGGGTTGTTAACATTTAATGCCACATAATTAGTCCGGGAAACCAATCATAATCATACAAGAAGTTAATTGCGATGAATGGGGTGTTGTTGATTATTACCATTAAACTGGTTGCCATAATTTACTAGATTATAATATACAGCCATACACAATGATACTAAAGGTAGATTGTTTGTGATGTAAGGTCAGACTGTGGGGTCGCTTCAGATGGCAAATTAAGGTAAATTTATGATTCTGAAGCAGTAAATATCATCTTTAGTTCAGTCACCAGCCAACAATCATTCATGATATTACACGTGTGTCAAGGTCTGGCTTTCTTCACCAGGATAAATGCGATAATATAATTGCACACTTTGCGCTTTATGGACGGTGGTGATTAAATTCGTGAAGAGGCTGCAGGAGAGATGTAGTCATTGTATGGCTGAACCTACTACCGAGTGTTTGAAGGTCTTGTGGGAGATAAAGAACATGAAGTAGTATTGTCAAGGCAAAAAAATTACTGAATCATCACGGCGAATGAAGTCTTAAATCTATTGCTGTGAGGATTCTAGTGGCTGTTGAATCACTTGTGGGCGGCTATGAGGGAGAGACATGGTTTTGTATAAGGATGAGGTTGAATGTCAATGATGCATGAGAGTGCTGATGAATTGGAGGCATAGATTAGTTCAGTTCAGTTTAGTTTAGTTCAGTTCAGTTTACTTTAGTTTAAATTTTAGAGATACATCATGGAAACAGGCCCATCAGCCCACAGAATCCACGCAGACCAACGATCACCCATACACTAGTTCTACCCTACACATTAGGGACAATGTACAGAGGCCAATTAACCTACTAACCTGTATGTCTTTGGAATGTGGGAGGAAACCAGAGAAGCAGAAGAAAACCCATGCAGTCACAGGGAGAAAGTTCAAACTCCGTGCACACAGCACCCATAGTCATGATCTAACTTGGGTCTTTGGTGCTGTTAGGCAGCAACTCTACTGAGCTTGCCACTGTGTCACCTTGTTCTACGAACAGAAAATTACATTTTTGTCTCCATGATCAATTTAGTTTAGTTTAGTTCATTTTCACATGTGCCGAGGTACAGTGAAAAGCTTTTGTTGCGTGCTATCCAGTCAACAGAAAGACAATACATGATTCCAATCAAGCCATCCACAGCGTACAGATGCATGATAAAGGAAATAATGTTTAGTACAAGATAAAGTCCAGTATAGTCAGACTAAAGATAGTTTGAGGGTCTCCAATGAGGTGGCTAGAGAGTAGAGAGTTTAGTTCATCACCATGTGCACCAAGGTACAATGAAAAGCTTTTGTTGCGTGCTAACCAGTCAGCGGAAAGGCTATACATGATTACAATCAAACCATCCACAGTAGCTCGCTCTCTAGTTGTTGATAGAGTGGTTCGGTTGCCTGATAACAGCTGGGAAGAAACTGTTCCTATTAAAATTACAAAATTCTTAAGGGGTTGGACAGGCTAGATGCAGGAAGATTGTTCCCGATGTTGGGGAAGTCCAGGACAAGGGGTCACAGCTTAATGGCCCTGTCTCACTGTGCGAGTTGACCCACGAGGTACCCCGAGTGACAGACTCGTGGCTGTGCACGAGACTTTTATGATCAAGTGTGTTACCGAGTTCCCACGGGTATGTCATTGCTGCGATGTTCCTAGTTCCTCTCCCGAGTTAGCAAGTTCCTCTCCCGTTACTCTTGAGCCAACCGTGAATGAAGGTATGTTTTAATAAAGCAACAATGTTAAAATACATCTCCATCCTGTGGTTTTGAGTTATTTCAGCGCGGCGGCATCTAAAGATATGACCTACAATGGAAAATGCGCATCCTCCAGTTTTCTTGTTGTTTTATGTTTTTAAATACTTTTCTGCAGGATCTCTATTTTAAATAATTTTAAAAAAGGAAGCAGCCCGGGTGACTGACATTGAGCTGGGACCCGACATACACACAGACAGCAGCTGGCCACCACTTCAGAGGAATGAAGCAGCTGACTTTGAGCGGCCACGGGACCAGACAGCAGACACACACACAGATACACAACAGATCAGAGAGGGAGAGAGAGAGAGACACACACACACATACACACACACACACATAGAGAGAGAGATACACACAGACAGCAGCTGGCCACCACTTCAGAGGAATAAGCAGCTCGGGTTTCCACACACACAGATACAAACAGATACACACAGACAGCACTGGCTGCTCCAGAGATCTGGTGTGCTAAACCAGATCTGCAGTTCCTTCCCCAATCCCACACTCTCGGCCCCGGGGGGGGATGCATCACACGTGGACACATCCCACCACCACCCCAGACTTGGCCGTTCATTCAGAGTGAAGGCAATCAGTGGATTAGACACAAAATGGGAGTAACTCGGCGGGACAGCTGCAGGATAAGTGACTCGACTCTTTCCTTCTCTCCAGAGATGCTGCAGCACTATCTAAAGCAAAAGAACAGATTATTAAAGTTCCCACGGTAGGCTCACGGGCCACTCTGTTGAATTTCACGAAGTTTGATTTTTTTCACGTTTAACAAGTTTCCCGAGTACCAAGTTTCTCGTAGACCTCGGGGTCACTCGTGGTCGGTGCAGGGGTTTAATGATAAGGGGAAATCAAGACCGAGATAGAAAGACTTTTTTCACACAGGCTCTGGAACTGCCACTACAGGCTTCATTGGCTATATTTAAGAGTGCCCTTGTGCTAAATGATTAGAAAGGCAGGTAAGGGATACTGAGTTGGATGATCAGCATGATAAAATGGCGGTGCAGGCTCGAAGGGCTGAATGGCCTACTGGTGTTTAAAATGGTTGGTTTTGCTTCATAAAGGGTTATGCACACTCGAATCCAGCACACCTACCAGCCACAGGACATAATTCACCAGCTCATAGGATCTTAACTCTTGCGTGGCTGGCAAATTGTGCATATTGTCGCAATTGGGTGGAGGGGGATATGACAGCAGACAGGGAAAGCCTCTGTTGACCCTTACCAACCATCTGGTGTGCGTGGAGCATGTGGCTGTCTAATATCAGCGAGGGAATCATTGTGCTCACACATCAGGCTTCTCCAATGATTACAGCATCCAAAACTATTTACTGTTCGAATCCCCTATTTATAACCTCCCCCAAAGCCAACAATGGACCATTGTGGGCTCCTTGGCCATCAATGTCAGCTCTGATTTGTTCTGTACCTTTTCATACCTCTAGTTTCCCTCTCCCCTGACTCTCAGCCTGAAGAATGGTCTCGACCTGACGCGTCACCTATTCCTTTTCTCCCGAGATGCTGCTGAGTTACTCTAGCATTTTGTGTCCATCTTTGGTGTAAACCAGCATCTGCAGTTCCTTCCTACACACAGCGGTTAGTTTGTTACTCTGTGCATTGGAGACATGAGGTTATCGTGGAATCCACCACTTTGTAAAGAGACAGATCGACTATCTCCCCATCAGACCCGATCACAGGCACTGTCAAACATTACTCCACCCTTATCTCTCACTCTCCCATGATATGCCGTTTATGAGAACTCCCAAACAGATGTCAAAGCCGCATGCAAGTTGCATTGTCCCATCACGGGTGAACCTGTCACATGCTTCATTGATGACTGTTTGTTCGAAAAATAAAAATTCAACAACCAGGATGAAGAGCATCGTGGAGGGACCTGAGGGTGGAGGTGAGGAGGGCAATGATTACCTGGAGAGATTTAAACCTCATAAATCCTAGCAACACCAAAGGTTGGCATGGTGGCTTAGCGGTAGAGTTGCTGCCTTACAGTGCCAGAGGCTCGGGTTCGATCCTGACTAGGAGTTTCTGGAAGGAGTTTGTGCATTCTCCCCGTGACCGGCGTGTGTTTTCTTCGGGTGCTCAGGTTTCCTCCCATACTCCAAAGTCATACAGATTTGTAGGTTAATTGGCTTGGTATAATTGTATATGGCCCTGAGTGTGTGTAGGATAGTGTTAATGTGCTGGGATTGCTGCTCAGTGTGGACTTGGTGGCCAGAGGGCCTGTTACCATGGTTATCTCTAAACTAAATGACTGGCTTTCTAGCTCCAAAGCTGTAAGGATATTTGGAAACAGCCTCTGTATATTTTACCACCCCTGATTTAGTTTAGTTTTTGTTTAGAGATGCAGCATGGAAACAGTCCCTTTGGCCCATCGTGTCCACGCCAACCAGCGATCCTACTACTATCCTGCATATTAGGGACAGTTTAACTGATTATTTCCATGATGTTGGGTTAGTGCAGGAACGTGGCCCTGAGGCAACACAGCAGCCACAAATCAATTGCAGGATGGAAAGAACACGATGGGCTGAATGGTCTACTTCTACTCATACTTATATTCTCCACCACCCACAGCAACACCATTTATTTCAATGAAAGCAGCTCCAGGCCAACATCCTGATCAGTAACATTACAACTGACTGCGCAACAAGCCAATATTCTGTGTGTGATTCTTCACTCAATGTGTAAAGTTATGACTAACGGATTAATTTAAAACTTGCCCGTGGAGAAAACCCCAATAAATATGAGAGCTCCATGTGAATGATTGGCTTATTTTCTTCCGTTCCTCAGACGGACCATTGCACTTGGAAGCGGATAAAGCACGTTGGAAGCAATGTAATGAATAATATTTACCAGCTAGTCTCTGTGGAATTGTTCAAAGTATTTCAGGCAGAGCCATGTTGCAAGCAGGAGATGTTGAAGGAAGAGAGAGACACAACTCTAACGAAAGGATACGGAATCGATAATGGAAAAACTAATTCATTCCTATTGCCATATGTTATTTTTAACAAGATATTTAAGTTCTATCATGTGGGCTGAAGGGCCTTTTCCTGGACAGAAAAGGACAAATAAACGTTATACCTTTTGAAAGAAGATGAGTAGGAATTTCTTCAGCCAGGTGGTGGTGAATCTGTGGAATTCATTGCTACAGATGACTGTGGAGTCTGTAATTGGGTATTTTTAAAGCGGAGATTGACAGAATCATATTTGTTAAGGGCTTCAAAGGTTATGGGGGGAAGGCAGGAGAATGTGGTTGAGTGGGAAAGATAGATCAGCCCTAATTGAACGGTGGAGTAGACTCGATGGGCCGAATGGCCTAAATCTGCTCCTATGACTTATGAACTTATGAAGAGGCTTGATGGATTGAGAGTTTTTTGCTTACCATGGTTTCTATAGGTGTTAACAATGGTTCCAGTGGCACAGCCTTACAGCGCCAGAGCCCCGGGTTCAATCTAACTCTGGGTGCTTTCTGTACGTTCTACCTGTCACTGCGTGGGTTTTCTCCGGCTGCTCCAGTTTCCTCCTACATCCCAAAATACACAGAGGTTTGTAGTTTAATTGGCTTCGGTAAAAATTGTAAATTGTCCCTAGTGTGTAGGATAGTGTTAGTGTACGGATTGCTGGTCGGTGCAGACTCAGTGGGTCAAAGGGCCTGTGTCCACGCTGTATCTCTAAAGTAAAGTAAAGGCTAAAGAACTTGTCACGATTTGCTCAATATAAGCTCCAGCCAGTCTTCTTGTTGCACACGTTATTTGGGAGGAGGGGGTGCAGAGCGGTGACAGCAAAGAAAAGTATCAATGGGAAACCACACTACTAAACAGAAGCAGTTTTTAAGACTCGTCTCCTGGGACACTGTTTTCTAGTTGTGCTTTTGACTGTTTACCAGGAAAATAATTAGTTTTCTTGTACTCCGTAAGGAAATAAAAATCAATTTTGTGCTCCATTCTTATGCTCTCTTAACATTACAGGAGAGCGCGTGGCAAGAGAAAATAGGTCAAGAAATGTAGACACATTTAGCTTTGCTTTTTTTCCCCCCTCTCTATTTGCATCTCTTGCTCCTCAGCATCAGAGACATGAAGCAGAGCTGTTCAGTAAGATATTTACAATTCTGAATTTTGCTGAAAATCAGGCAGCATGTTGGAATAATGATAGGGGTTCCTTGCAGACTTGTTATCAAGCACTGCCCTTAATGGGTAAACACGGAGAGAAAAACAAATTCATTGGCATTCAGAATACTTCATAAAACTTAAACATTTATAATCTGTGCAAAATGTTTTTAATGCAGACATTTTGTCAGGAAAATGACTTTGGCAAATGGCTTCTTTATCTGCATTGATGTTGGTGCAAGTTAATCCTGGAGCAGAGATAGGCTGATAACTAGAACGAGTGCAGAACAGCAGGGAGGGGAAAATACTGCAAGGAAGGAAACAAATTTGCTACAGGGCACAGACACTAAGCATTGCCGAAACAACATGCTGCCCAACATGCAGGGTCAACAAACTGCACACTAATAAGGGTACCGAGAAGATAGAACAGTGCAGCACAGTATGGGCCCTTTGGCCCACATGAGACAGAAATAGTCGGAGTGGTGGCAACATTCAAGGTGGAACATAGAAGAGAGTAGCACAGGAACGGGGCCTTTGGCCCACAATGTTTGTACCGAACATGATGCCAAGTTAAACTGATCTTATCTGCCAGCACATGATCCATGTGGGGGCGGGGGACAGGGGGGACGGGGGCACATCCCCGATGTTTTGACAGGTGGAGGGCAATTTCCACACCCCCCACATTTTTTGTAACCCAGATTTTAAAACTCGGTGAAAAAATAATCTATTAAAAATCTCCGCTTTCCGCGAGACAGTGGGGATGGGACTGATGATCGAGGGCACCGATTGGGCGAGAGAGACGTCGGTCAGCAGGCAGTTGGGGGGGGGGAAAGAGGACCATGATAATTCAGCGCGATGATTGGATGAGGGAGGTGTTGTTCAGAGGCAGAAGTAGGGGGGTGGGACTGAGGATAGAGCGCGGTGATTGGAGGAGGGACTGAGGATAGAGCGCGGTGATTGGAGGTGAGAGATATCCTGGTGGAGCAAAGATCACAAAGCGGAGCTTGAATCGACCTGTTTGTGGGGCTTTCCATCGCCCGGCCCAGCGCAGCTTAAAACCGGCCGCGGGATCTTCCACCACCCTGCGATCAAATTGCTGTGTCGAGGAGATCGAGGCGATCGAGATTCCCAATGTTGAAGAACCTGTCGGGCGATGAAAGGCCCCGCAAACAGGCCGATTGAAGCCCCCGATTCGGGGCAAACAAAGCAGGTGTTGCTGGAGTTCGGAGTCGGTCACCAACCAGGTCAGTTGCTGATGTTACCAGCCACAGGGCCCACAGCCGAAACCTCGCGTGTGTGCGCATGCGTGTGTACGCGCGCCAAGAAATTGTGTCCCCACATGTTTTGACAACGATTTTCCATGCCTGGCTCCATATCCTATTCTTTAGACTTAGAGATACAGTGCAGAAAGAATCCCATCGGCCCACCCAATCCCGCCGACCAGCGATCACCCTGTACACACACCAGCACTATCCTAAACACTGGGGACAATTTTACAACCTACCGAAGCCAATTAACCTACAAACTATATGTCTTTGAAGTGAGGGAGGAAACCAGAGCACCTGAAGAAAACCCACAGGGAGAACGTATAAACTCTGTACAGACAGCACCTATAGTCAGGATCGAACCCGGGTCTCTGGTGCTGTAAGCGGCAACTCGACTGCTGCGCCACCATGCCACCCTCACAATTAATATATTCCTTGAACTTCTATATGCCTATCAAAAAGCCTCTTAAACACCATTGTCATAACTGCCTCCACCATCAAAGCATCCCAGGCCTCCCTACTCACTGCGTAAAAAACCTGCCCTGCACATCTCCATTAAACTTTCCCCCACACTGAATAGCTATGCCCTCTAGTGTTCGACATTTCCACCCTATCTGTACCTTTCATAATGTTAAATAAAAGATTTAATTCATTTGCAATCTATGCAAAATATCTTTAATGCAGACATTTTCACAGGAAAATAGCTTCAGAAAATTGCTTAATTATCTGCTTATTTAAAAATGTGAACCAGACATAAGAAGAGTTATGGACCTGTCCAGTTTAGGCGATTTTTCAGGCGACTGCAGGTGACTTTAAAAGAGGGGAGGGGGGGGGGGGGGGGAAAGAGGGGGGAGAAGGGGGTAAGAAGTGGGGAGAAGGAGTGGAGACATCTTTTAAGAAGCCAGAGATACACGGCTGTGAAGCACGGCAGACATTTAACATTACCGGTCGGTTATCCTTGGTTCTGAAAACTACTGCTTACGTTTTTATCCCCCAATGAGCCAATGAAATTCACCGGTCAGCACCGGCTACAACCTACGAGAACCTGGCAACCCACTACCACTGCACCTACGGCACGAGAATTCTCGCAACTCTCCATGGCGGCTTCATTCTGGTCGCCGCTAATTTTTCAACATGGAACTCCTCACGACCATGAAGGCGACTCCCCGGCAACCGCCCGCGAACATGTGGCGACTGCACAGTCTCCTGCAGTTGCCTAAAAAGTCGCCTAAGTGGGACAGGCCCATTCGGCTGATAACTAGTACGAGTGTAGAACAGAAGGGAGGGAGATACAGTATACTGCGCGGAAGGAAACAAATTTGCCACAGGTTGCAGACACTAAGCATTGCCAGAGCAACATGCTGCCCACCATGCAGGGTTAACAAACTGCACACTAATGAGGGTTGTACTCATAAGATAGAAATAGTCTGGGTGGTGGCAACATTGGGCATAGAACTAGAACAGTACAGCACAGTACTGGCCCTTCTGCCCAAAATGTTTGCGCTGAAAATGACGCCAAGTTAAAAAGATCTCATCTGCCTGGACTTGATCTATAACCCTCTAGTCTTTAGCCTTTGGACTTTAGAGATACATTGCGGATGGTCCAATGAGTCCGCCTTTAAGATGAGAAATACTTTTTTCACACAGAGAGTGGTGAGTCTCTGGAACTCTCTGCCACAGAGGGTAGTTGAGGCCCATTGGCTATATTTAAGAGGAGTTGGATGTGGCCCTTGTGGCTAAGGGATCACAGGTACTAGTTGGTGATCAGCCATGATCATATTGAATGGCGGTGCAGGCTCGAAGGGCTCCTACTACACCTAATTTCTATGTTTATATGTTTCAATGAGTCGGTGACGAACAGCGATCACCCCATACATTAGCACTATGCTACACACTAGGGACAATTTTTGCAACATACCAAAGCCAATTAACCTAGAATTGGACAATTCCACCCAGGGAAAAAGTTCTGACCGTCTGCCCTATCTCTGCCTCTCATATTTCTGTATAAAAAAAAAATTAATTCATTTACAATCTGTGCAAAATGTCTTTAATGCTGATATTTTGTCAGGAAAATTACTTCAGAAAATAGTCTCATTATCTGCTTTATTTTGTGTGAACCAGACATAAGAAGCAGAGTTAGGCTGACAAGTAGTATGAGTGCAGAACAGCGGGGAGGGAGATATACTGTGATGAAAGAAACCAATTTGCCTTAGCATTCAGACACGAAGCATTGCCGGAAAAACATGCTGCCCAACATACAGGGTCAACAAACTGTGCACTAATGAGGGCTGTGGTCAGACACTAGTCAGGGTGATGGCGACATTCAATGTAGAACATACAACATAGAACAGATTTTTTAATTTATAAAAAATTATAAATATTTGTTTCTCTTTGTCTTTACTAGATTTTAGTCTTTAGAGAAACAGGCCCTTCAGCCGCCGTGTCTGCGCCGACCAACGATCACCAACACATTATTTCTATCCTACACACGAAGGAGAAATTTACAATACTAACCTACAATCCTGTACGTCTTTGGAGTATGGTAGGAAACTGGAGCACCCAGAGAAAACCCACATGGTCACAGGGAGAACATGCAAACTCCATACAGACAGCATCTATAGTCAGGATTGAACCCGGGACTCTGGCACTGTAAGGCAGTAACTCTACCACTGCACCACTGTGTTGCCCCTCCTGCATACAGCACAGAAATGAATCCTTCGGCCTACAATGTTTGTGCCAAACATAATTCGTTATCACCTCTTAGACAGGCAACAATGGACCATTGTGGGTTCAACCTTTCCTTGGACATCGGTGATGGATCTGATTTGTTCTGTTCCTTTTCTTAGCACTAGTTTCAATCTCCCTTGACTGTCTGAAGAAGGTCTCAACCCAAAATGTCACCTATTCTTTTTCTTCCGAGATGCTGCCTGATCCACTGAGTTACTCCAGCATTATCTTCAATGTAACCAGCATCTGTAGAACTTTCCTACCCATGATGCCAAGTTAAACTGATCACATCTGCCTGTACATGATCTGCATCCCTCTATTCCCTGCACTTACAATACAATAATACTTTATTAGCCAAGTATGTTTTGCAACATATGAGGAATTTCATTTGGCAGGTCAGTCATGCAAATAAAAAGCAACAGATCACACAAATTACATTTTAACATAAACATCCACCACAGTGACTCCTCCAGATTCCTCACTGTGATGGAAGGCGGGAAAAAAAAGTTCAATCTCTTCCCTTCTTTGTTCTCCTGCAGTCGGGGGCCTCGAGCCTTCTGTATGGGCCCTCGCATCGGTGAGATCAAGCTCCTGCATTGATGGAGAATCTCAGCTCCTCCATGCCGAACGATTGGACCCCGGGTGGGGGGTTGTTGAACCTTCTGCATAGTTGGAGCTCCCGACATCCACGGTCTCCCCTGAGACTGCGAGCTCTCGATGGTAAAGTCTGCAGGCCGCGGTTGGAGCGATCTCAGGCAAGCAATCAGTTCTGATGGCAAGTCTGTTAATCCTGGCTAAATTGGAGCAGTTAGGACTTCAAAATGGGGTAAAGTTTCAGGTTTGCTGAGAGAGTTGGTTAAATTGTAATTACTCTCTGCAGAGCTGGGACAAGCTGAGGAGAGGTGCCAGGGTGCCTGGAGTTTAGATACAATTTGCAAGCAAAGAATGGGAAGATCTGCAAACCCTGTCAATTGGGTCAAAATGCTTGGAATGGATTAGATGGCTGCAAACCAGACATACACCTTGTAAATAATGTTGCAGAGTTTGACTTTGCCAAGTGTTGCTTGGATGAGGTGTTGAGCCTTGTCTGGGTTTTCTGTAAATCAGGGTAAATGTTTCCAAGTTGGCTTCCTCTCGAAGTCTGTTTCGAATACGATGTTTTGAACTGTTGATCATTGGGTTAGGGGAATGCCTGTTATGCATGGGGTTAATCGATATCTGTAATTGGGTTATTGAGAGACCACCCCCATGTAGTTCAGCCCCTCGAGGTCTTGGGACATATAAAAGTCCGCTACCACGAGGCTCAGCGTCGATCTTCTGGAAGAACGCTTGGGACTGCATGAACTTCTGCGGTGTTTCTGTCTGAGCGAGGCCTAGAGGGGTTGAACAGGCAGACACGGGAATCGAACCCGCGGTAGGATAGGTACAGTAGTTGAACTGTAACGCGCTTTTGGTAAAATAAAATTAGTTGATTCAAGCGCTTAATTCAGTGTTTTTACTAAAACTAGACTGGGGGAAGCTTAGAAACGAGGAATTATCAAGTCCACACCCCGTGGTGGAGCTCAAAGTCAGTCCCGAGCGAGGCCTCCAGTCCAAGATGTTAGGCCACTGAGCGACCGGAAATGCAACCCGGAAAACAATTGCATCTCCTGCAGGGTAAGAGATTGAAAAAAAGTTTCCTCCGACCCCCTTCCCCTCCCCCACATAAAATAAACCAGAGAACATTACCAAACTTTCAAAATGTACTAAAAATAACAAAAAAGGCAAAAAAGACTGTTGGCGAGGCTGCCAATCGTATGGTGCCCCGGTGGTATTTCCCTTTCTAATAGCCTCTTAAACACCAACATATTTGCCTCCACCGCCACCTCTGGCAGTGTGTTCCAAGCACCCACCACATGGTGTAAAAAAACTTGCCCTGCACATCTTCATTATACATTCCCCCTCACACCTTCTAGTTCTGCTCCCTAGTGTTGGGTTGTTCCACGCTGGGGAAAAGGTTCTGGCTGTCTAGAGGAGCTTGGAGCAGCTTCATATGGCAGGGGTTACAACCTCAAGCTGTTGGATGTGAGATGATAACCCAGGGCCTGTACCAGCAGAAATTTATGGTTATCTCCCATCAAAGCTTGGGTGTAGTCACCAGAATCTGTGGACAGATTTCAACACCGCAGGGGTATTCACAAGGCTTTATGGCAATAATAAATTAAACCAAACATTGCCTTGCTGCCATGGCCTCCCTAGTGTTGCACTGTTTGTTTACGCTGTTTCCAGTTCTAAGCACCATGTCTGGGCCATCTGTGAAGCAGCAAACTGGTTTACTGGGAAACGGCTCCTGATCACCTACAGTCTGCACAGTGGGAGAGCAAAAAGAAGCTCCAGACCCATGGGACAGTCTCACTTCACACTGCCTCAGAAAAGCAGCCAACATCATCAAAGACACAAAGTGATGGAATGACTGTGGCTCAGGCAGCATCTCAGGAGAACATGAATGGCTCTGTGCCAGTACATGCTCCGAGCGTACTCGATCGAGAGATACACTGAAGTAAAATAGTCTGGTTGCGGACGCAAGGAACTACAGATTTTACTTCGGAGTCGCTTGAGTGACTTCGTGAAGACCCCACCAGCACACATGTGCGACATATCGTCGAACGCATGCGAAGCGACAGGCAGGGAGCAGGGTCGCTCCTCCACCGGAACGGACCTGCAGGTAAGGAACAACTAACCTGAGGTAAGTTTTTTTTTCAGGGACTCTGTGGCACATAGTACCCCACCAACGGGCCGCCTCGAAAGACTGACTGCGGACCACGGGAGCGCGGACAGTCAGTGGCGGCAGAACTTCTCTACAGACCCGGAAGTCGGGCAAGCCCGTTGACCCGGCAGGGTCCAGGCTCAGAGACTCGCCGTTCGCAGGTAGCGACGGCAGAGCGGCAGCCCCGACTTAATGACTGGGGCTGCAGGCTGGCGGCAACGCTACTGGGAAGTCGGGGAAGCCCGTTGACCCAACAGGGTCCGGGCTCGGAGACTCGCCGCTCGCGGGCAGCGACGGCAGTCTATAATCCCGCATGGAGCAGATGGGGAGCACTAGCTCCAACGTGACACACTCCAGCAGGAGCCTGGTCACCATGGGTCTCCTAGCAGACCCACGGCAGTACCCTTTACAGGGCTGCCAAATGCTCACCCTCTTCGCAGGGGAGCATAAGGAGTCAGGTCTGGGCTGACTCTGAAGAGGGGGTGTTGGCAGAAGAATACAACATGCTAGCGGTGCAAGAGGAGCTACTCGGGATGGCATCCAAGTTGTGATGCCCTCGCAAAAGGGGCTACCATTGTCAGCAGGCAGCCAATATAAATTACTCAACTCATCTAGCTCCAGGAATCTGTACTTCCCTCAATGTGCCTGCGGTAAACCCTCAAACTACTGGCCTCGGGTATTACCAGCTTTGCCAGGTCAGTAGACGGAAGATATGTCAGAGGAGCAACAGGAAGCTCTGGCACTCTCCTGTATGGTCAATTGAGATCAACTATTTCAGGAAGAATGCCATGCGGCCTACACTAAACCCCAAGTTTGCGAGGGTTATGTAGAACCAGCAGTGCACAGCCCCTGCTCTGTTATTCGGGGACAACCTGCCCAAACAGGTAAAAGACCTCGACAAAGAGACCATAGCCATCAGCATGATTAACATGCCAGCTGCTACCAGGTCCTCACATATTTAGCGGCAGCACCCCTACGCATCCACCAGCAGGCTGCGTTATCACACCAAAGGAAAAGCTGGTGAAAGCTCGAAGGCCATACAACCTACACAAGGTATTTTTCAGGCCATGTCCCAGAACGGCCTTCCTGGAAGATGCACCAACCCCACATCTCAATGCCTCCACCTCCCAGGAACCAAGGAAGGAGAAAACCAACACAGCACCACCGGTAACCATGGAGGTAGGTTGGTCTGGTTGCCTTCGGAACATAGCATGTGTAACTTCCTCACAGGTTGGGGGAAGGTTACACTTGTTCAGGGAATAACTTCTGATCTTTTCATACTGCACAGTATTCAGTGATACAAAGTTGAATTTTTTGACAAACCCCTCCTTTCCGGTTCAACATGCACCTAGCCAAAAGTTTGTGCTTTCACAAAAAAAAGTGGAAGGTCATGCGGAACTGTATACAAAAGGAGCAATAGAGGAAACCAAAAATGAGTCTCTTGATTTGTATCAAACATCTTCACCTAAAAACAAAAAAGATAACGGATGCCGCATCATTTGATTTGACACAGAATACTTTTGTGCAATACACGCACTTCAAAATGGAAATTTTTTGTTACTGCTAAAACAACTAAGGGGTACTTCATAGCTTGCATCGACCTAAAATATGCATACTACTCAGAACCAATAGACAAAGATCACCACAGATATTTGAAATTTATCTGGATGGGAGATATTGAAACCAGCTTTGGAGTTTCTTCGGAAACAAAAAACATATTGTCATGTCATATCTAGATGACATCTTATAGTGGGGATAACCTTGGAATTGGCTAAATTGTCTGTCTCAACCACCAAGCTCCTATTTCAAAAATGGGGGTTTTTATCCATCCAGACAAATCCAAGTTAAATGCCTTCCGATGACTATGGATTATTTGGGATTCACGATTGTTCATATGTTGCCAAAGGACAAAGCAACAGACTTGATAGAGGCATATAACAGCCTTATTTGCATCAGTAAACCATCTATTCGGCAAATAGCCAGGGCAATTGGGAAGCTCGTGGCTGCCTTTTCCCAGCCACAATTTGGACCCTTACATAACCAAAATCTACAAAGGGCCAAAACTACAGCACTCAAAACACTGTGCTGGCCATTTTGACAAACTAGCCAAAACAAATTGGAATTACGATGGTGGATTAGCAATGTTTGACATTGCTCTAAATCTCATCACAGTCACAAACCCTTCGGTTGTGTTACAAACTGACGGCAGCACCCACGACTGGGGAGCAATCAATACCACCTCCAGTTGCGGTGGTAGATGGAATACACATGAGTTAACCTTACTTCAGGGTATCAATCATCTAAAGATGTTGGGAGCATTCACGGACTTCGGGCTTACTGTTTCAGACATGCATCATCTGCATGTTCGCCTACAAATTGACAATACCACCGTGGTGACATACATTAATCATATGGGTGGAATTAAGTCGATATCATGTGATGAATTGATCAATACAATCTGGCACTGGGTCATAGAAAGAAACATTTGGATATCAGCTACTTACCTTCCGGGTAAGCTCAATACAGTGGCAGACACCAGGTCACGCAAATTCAATGACAACACCGAATGGATGTTGGACCACTAGCTATTTACTGACATTATAACTCGGTATGGAATGCCAGATATTGATTGTTTTGCATCAAGACTTAATCGCCAGATACCAACGTATGTGGCATGAGAATCAGACCCTGGGGCAGTAGCGATGAAAGCATCTCGCTACACTGGAGGGGGGGTGGGGGAGATTGTTTTTATCTATGCATTCCCCCCCCCCTTTCTGCCTCATTAGTCGGATCTTGCGGAAAATCCAACAAGACTCCGCATCAGGTATTTTTGTAGTCCCCGATTGGCCTACTCAGCCATGGTACCCTGTGGGACTCAATATGGTCAGAGCCATAGAATCCGATCTACAAACGCCCGAGTTTGCTGGTACACCTGTGACAAGGGAGAGTCATCCGTGCTATGACCGAATTAACCCATTGGGGGCGAGATTTGGAAAAGACCTCTCCTGGAATTTGGGCTGTCGGACCAAACCATGAATATCGTCGCGCATCATGCAGAGAGTCCACCAGGAAACAGTACCTCACCCATATAAAAAAAAGGGAGATACTTTGTATCAGGACACGCACAACTTACAACACAGCCACCATCACGGTTGCGCTGGAGTTCCTGGTGAAGGCTTGACTCGATGAAGGCTTGAGTTATAATGCCATCAATTGCACATAAAGTGCCCTATCCTCATACCTGGGACAGGAGCTAGAACACCATGGAAGTGTATCTCACCCTCTGGTGTCAAAACTCATGAGGCCTCAATATACTCAGACCTGGGATATTGGCATTGTCCTGACCTATTCAGAGATTGGGCACCAGCCACGTCCCTCTCACTAACATGTATAAAATAGTGATGCTGATGACACTTGTAACGGCGCAGTGGGTCCAGTCTCTGCACAAACTAGACTGGACACCATGGTAACATCCCAAAATAAGGTAACCTTACACATTTATGAGTTACCTAAACAAAACAGGCCTGGGTCACCTGGCCTCAATTTGGAGTTCCTGGCTTATCCCGTAGATAGACGCCTATGCATAGTGAACCACCTCCTACATTAACTGGAGGTCACCAATAGTCTCAGGGGAACAGAAATGGCTCTATTGATAAGTTCAAACATCTCATCACAGAGTACCATGCAGACTATATCAAGATGGCTCAGGTTGGTGTTAGATGCAGTGGGGGTGGACACTGATATTTTAAATCTCATTCCACCAGGGCTGCAGCTACATCGTGCAGCGAGGATGATGGAAGTCCCTATGGGCCACGCCCTTGTAACGGCGGGTTGGTCTAATGAAACAACTTCCAGCGGTTATAACAAACCTTTGGCCACGCCTGAGATATTTACAGACACTATTTTAAGTTCTGTATTATATTTTTCCCTGAAATTAAGGATTATTATTATTATTATTGTTAAATAATACATTGTTTGTTTTTCAGCACTGTACACGTCTGAAATATGTTAACATACTTCCTCCATTGGTTATTATGGCAGTGTGTGAGCATGGACTCGTTTCCAGAGCAAGAAATCACAGAGCTTTGAAACGTGACTCCGAAGTAAAATAGTAAGAATAAACAAGCTTACCAGTTTGAAGTTTGATCCTTATTTTATGAGGAATTACGATGAGGGATTTTGTGCCCTCCGCTCCCAACCCTCTATTATAAGGTCAACTGGTATGTTAGTTCTCTTATCTTACTATCTTCAGTCATCTCTACTATCTGTGATTTCACACCGTTGCTTTGAAGAATGTCGCGCATGCATGCTGGCGGGGTCTTCACGAAAACCCTCATCGTAACTCATCATAAAATAAGGATCAAACTTTGAACTGGTAAGTTCTCATTTAATCTTACTATTCTGGTTTACAAAAGACAAAGGCCTGGAGTAACTCAGCGAGTCAGAAGACATCCCTGGAAAACATGGACAGGTTATGTTCCAGGTCAGGTCCTGACCCAAATATGTCCTTCACATATGCTGCATGACCTGCTGAGTTACTCCAGCTCTTTATGAGTATTTTATTTTGTAAACCAGCATCTGCAGTTCCTTCTATCAACATAAAGAAAGACTTGTCCCACCCTGGTTATTGTTTCTTCTCCTTGCTCCCTCCAGTTAATGCACAAAAAGACACAAAGTGCTGGAGTGACTCAGCAGGTCTTGCTGCATTTGTGGAAAACATGGATAGGTGACGTTTCCTATCCATGTTCTCCAGATATGCTGCCTGACCTGCTAAGTTACTCCAGCACTGTGGGTCCTTCTTTTTGCACGTTAGCCTGCAAGGTTTAATTGCTGTTGAAAGAACACAGACAGAAGCCAGAACACAGACAGAAGCCAGAATACAACTGCCTTTCATGTTACTAGTCCAAATCATGTCTGCTTTTGCTTCTTTTATCTGCAATTAGGAAGGTCAGTCGGAGATTACAGAGATGCTGGTTCCAGGATCAATTAAGATGCTTTCAACAGTTGGGAGTCTTTGTGCATTCCAAATGGTTGCTTTAATTTCCATGTATTTAGTGTGACAGAAATTTCCAGTGTGAATAAATAGGCTTGACAAATTGTTAATAAATTAACAGCAAATGACTTGATTCATAGTGAATCAGAGGCTAGGTAATTTTCATAATAGCACTATCGAGATGAACCCAATTGTTCAGTTTACTTTACTTTAGTTTATTGTCACTTGTATGAGTTAGAGTGCAAAGCTTTCTACTTTAGTCAGACACTGTTTGTACCCTTTTTGTCCAAGGTCAATGGATCTGTCAATCTATGAAAGCTATTGACTTGATATCCTGGTCATAAACACATTCTACATTTCTTTAATCAGGCCTTGTATTTATAAGCGCCTGGAAATAAAGTGAAGTGCAATGGTTTGAAAATTGATATTTGTCAGCTACTTGCATTGTGGATAAGGCCATAGGGGCAGATGTGGCTTTAGATGGACATCTACTCAGGCGATGAGATGGGGAGGAATTTATTTAGTCAGAGGGTGGAATTCATTCCCATAGATGGCTGTGGAGGCCAAGTCACTGGAAATCTTAAGGTAGAGATTGGCAGGTTCTTGATTTGTAAGGGTGTCAGGGGTTTTGGGAAGAAGGCAGGAGAATGGGGTTGAGAGGGAAAGATGGATCAGCCATGATTAAATGACTTGATGGGCCGAATGACCCAATTCTGCTCCTATGACTTATGGACATGAGGCCAGCCAACCTGATGATCCTAAAGACTTCAGAAATTACTGAGTAAATATTATTGATTTTATGTGCTGATTCATGGGCAAAATGGGCCAAAGGGCCTGTGTCTGTGCTGTATGATTATAGCTCCACAACTTATTTAAACACATCCTGATGAGGGGTCCTGCCTCAAAACGCCGATCATTCCTTTATTTCCTGAGATCCCGCCTGACTCGCTGACTATACTTTGCCTGTGACTCTGCTGTTGAAACCAAGATGGCTTCATTCAAGCAAGGAATGCCACCGTGAATTATTTTTGAGGCAATCATTAACACTTGGTAATCAGAAAGTACAAGATACAGATACAAATAATTGCTCTCTGTACAATTAACGCAGCTTTGGTGAGAGGTTATGAGTGTCATTAAAATTACTTTGATTTAAGTCTATTGTGTGGCCATCAGTTCCGAAGAACTTTTGTCATGTGATGGAAAAGCAAGCTTCAATAAAGGACTTTCAGCAATTATAAAACACAAGCATAAGGCTATTAGAGCTCTGTGTATTTTATAAATGAGTTTGAATACCAGAGCTTTTGTCATTAATTACTAACCTCCATTAAAGGGCCACCATCATTAGGACAACAGATGTCAGAAATTATTTGCAGAAACATAGAAGATAAGGTCACAGTGAGAATTCAAACTAAAAACATTGTACTGGCAAGGATGATCTGTCAATGACAGTCCTGATGCTGCTGCTGTGTTTGAAGAGGAGAGATTGCCATCTCCTGGAAGATATGAATGACTTTGCTTTCTTTCGGTTAGTTAGAGCTAAAGCGTGGAAACAAGGCCTTCGACCCATCAAGTCCACGCATACCAATGATCAATTTTACACTTCTGCAATCCTACACACTAGGGATAGTATAGTAATAGTAAGTTTATTGGCCAAGTATTCACATACACAGGAATTTGCCTTGGTGCTCCGCCCACAACGTAACATGACATGGTGACAGTTACGAATGACTCAGAAAACACTAAACATTAATAATAATAAAACATTAATGATAAAACACCATTGATTAGGCATGTGAACCAACAAAATACCAAATCAAAGGGAGGCGACTTCCGGTGGCGCTATGGAGGACTAGAAGGCAACGCCAGCCACCTCCATGAAGAAACGAGAAAAAACCGGGGAGAAAACGGGGAAAAAACCTACCTGCTGCTCCTGCACCGGCTGCCGTGAGTGACGTCATCAGGCGTGCGACCGTAATGTCAAAACCGCGCAGCCCACCTCCGGAGAAATCCAGACTCCGATTTTTTAAAAAATGGCTGAACAAGAACAAGGCCCGCCTGAAGCCTCGGCCTCAGGTAGGACACAGTCCCTAGAAGATGTGTCTAAAAAATCGAAATTGGAAGAACTCAAAATTTTTTTTTGTGCAAGAAATGGCAGAATTAAAGAAAGAATTGAAGTCTGAATTAAAGATGGAATTGGAGAAAATGATTTTTATGGAAGAAATGAATAAAATCAAGATTGAGATGGAGTTAAAATCTGAAATTAATCTTTCGACTACGGATTTATCAGAAATGCTCCGAAAGGAAATTACAGAAGTAGTGACTGAAAAATTTGCAAGTATAATGGAAGAGTTGCATCAAAAAAATTGAAAAAAAGGTGGAAAAGGAAATGGAACCAGTGCTGGAAGAAATTAAGCTACAATCAACATCCATAAAAGATCTTGAAGAATTAGTCCAAACAAATGCTCAGACTATGAAAACACTCGTCAAAGAAAGTCAACGATTATCCGACTTACTGGGCAAAGTTACCGATAAGTGTACTGAGTTGGAAGGACGCCAGAGAAGGCAGAACTTAAGGATCGTGGGTATTCGAGAAGGGAGAGAAAAGAATCAAGATACCCGAGAGTTTATTGCAAACTTACTACAAAAGGTTTTATCTCTGGAAGAAAAGCATTTGCTAGCCCGAGCACACAGAGTAATGAGACGTTATACAAAGCATGATGCTCCTCCAAGACAAATGATAGTAAAAGTCCAGTATGATTATGTTTTGGAAGATATGATGAATAAAGTTGTAAAAAGTAGAAATCTTAAATATGAAGAAGATTCAATCAGTATCAACCGAGACTATCCAGCAGAGGTCTCTAAGAAACGGAATGTGTTTAAAGAAACCAAAAGAATTTAGGGAAGTGAAGAATCTGAAGTACACTTTGAGATACCCAGCAACACTGAGAGTCACCTTCAATCAGGAAGAACATTATTTTAAAAATCCAGAGGACGCATTGAGATTTGCCCAAAGGATTAAGGAGCGAGAAGACTGAATGTAACCTTCAAAGATGAATTAAAGGAACAATTAAACCGTATTTTCAAGATTGGTTGAAGACTACAACAGACTATGGACTTGTTTCATTTAAGGAAGACGGAGAAGGAGGCAGATGGGAAAATTGAGGAGATTTAGATTGAAGACTTTTCCATGGATACTAATAATTAGAATACTAACACTACTAGTTTAATAATTAACATATATTAACATATATTAAATTTAATACACTGGTATCTTTAATAATTAGAGTTAATAATTGCTAATTATTGACTAATAATTAATTATATCCGACTAACTTAGAATTAAGTAAATAGTAAATATAAATATACAAATATAAACTTTGACTTCATTTATCTCCCCGGTATTTTTTATTTATTTTCTACTTTTTATTTTTTCCATAAATTGGGTCTTTTTATTATTTTTTTTAATTTTCATTTTTTTTTCTCTCTATTTTTATTATATATTTTTTATTATTATAGTTTACTAATAGACATTAAGTATGTCTGTATAACATGGACAATGTTATAAGATGGACAACATTTAACATTCACTATGGAAGTCCTTAGTTTGCTAGCCATGTTAGTATGGCTAACAGTAAGTACACTTATACTAGATGTAGTTTTTTCTTTCTTTGTGCACTCTATTAATCTCTTAATCTATCCCTTTTTTAAATACAATTTCTGATTATTACTATTATTATTTTACATTTGAGTGGAATTATAAATTAATGCAGAGATATATGTGTGAGAGAAAATTAAGGGTTTTGAAATTCGTCTATTCGAAGTTCAGGTGTAAGGTCTGGTATGTCGAACTGTGCCATTTGCTCTATTATACATCCCTTTAGATAAAAGATGCAAGACTTACATACAAACACAGGGAATGGAGGAATTACGTTTTGTAGTTGGAATGTTAAAGGTATTAACGAACCAATTAAGAGGGGTAAGGTATTAGCACATTTAAAAGCACTTAAAATTGATGTTGCATTTATCCAAGAGACATCTAAAAAAAGAGGTAGAACATAGATTAAAGGCCAAATGGATTGACAAAGTATATCACTCTTCTTTCACACACAAATCTAGAGGTGTAGCAATATTAATTCGTAAAGGCACTGCATTTAAACATACTTCAATAATAACTGATAGTGACGGTAGATATTATTGTAATAGGAGAATTATACACACAAAAAATGATTTTTGTCAATGTATATGGCCCAAATTTTGATAGTCCGCTGTTTTTAAAAAAAATATTTAATACCATCCCTGAATTATCAGAATACAATCTAATAATTGGAGGAGATTTAAACTGCACACTAGATCCATATTTGGACAGATCATCAAAACAACGGAAACTTAAATCGCATTCCAGTGAGTTAATAAATGCATATATAGACACTAGTAATATTAAAGATGTTTGGAGATTGCAAAATCCAACAGGACGAGAATACTAATTTTACTCACCCGTGCATAAAACTTATTCAAGAATAGATTATTTTCTGGTAGATTTAAAACTCATTCCACTTACGTATAATTCAAAATATCATAATATTATAATTTCAGATCATACACCCTTAACTTTTAAGATGAAAATAACTGGTAAAATGGAAAAACAAGGTCAATGGAGATTTAATCCACAAATTTTTAAGGACAAAATAACTCAAGAATATATTACAAAACAGATCAAGATTTTCTTTGAAACAAACGATACACCAGAAATATCTTCATCCCTCTTATGGGAAACTTTTAAAGCGTATGTTTGGGGAATTATGATATCTTCTCAAGCATTTCATAATAAAGAGAATCGGAAGGTACAACAGGCATTGGAAAGAGAGATTAAAAAGTTAGATACAGAGAACGCTGTTAACCCAACTATGATAAAACATAATAAAATCTTTGCATTGAAATATAAATTAAATAAAATACAGTCAGACCAAGTTGTAAAACTATACCAATATACTAAACAAATACAATTTGAATTTGGTGACAAACCACATAAACTATTGGCTCATCAGTTAAGAAAATTGGAAAGGGAGAAAAAATTAATTTATAGGATTAAATCAGATAAAAGGGGAATTACTAGTACAAACATAAAGATATAAATGAGAGATTTTTTGCAATATTATAAAAATTTATATTCAGCTAAAACAAAAGAAAATCGAATAGGAATAGAAACATTTTTTAAAAATTGTAATCTAAAAGGACTGGATTTAGAAGATAGGGAATTATTAAACGTTGAAATAACTACTAAAGAAATTGAAGAAACTATTAGATCATTAAAAAATGGCAAAACTCCAGGAACAGATGGTATTGGAGCAGAATTTTATAAAATTTTATGATATGATAGTTCCATGTTTGAAGACACTATATGAACATACTTATGCAGAACAGAAATTACCAGAAACATTAAATGAATCTATTATAACCCTTATACCCAAATTAGATAAAAATCTTGATGATCCAGGGTCATATAGAGCTATATCTCTTTTAAAAACTGATCAAAAAATATTAACAAAAATATTAGCACAAAGACTAAACAGTGATTAATAAACTAATTCACTTAGATCAAACAGAATTGATACCAAAACGATATTCCTCAAACAATCTGAGAAGATTTAATGTTATATATTCGAAAAGAAACATTAAGGATTTATCAATTATTTCGTTGGATGCAGAGAAAGCTTTTGATCAGATTGAATGGTCTTATTTATTTTCGGTTATGGAATTTTTTCAGTTGGGGAGAAGTTTATAACATGGGTTAAATTACTATATACCAGACCAACAGCTAGAATATTAATAAACCAAGTGTTAACAACTAAATTTAACTTATTCCGAGGCTGCAGACAAGGTTGCCCTTTATCTCCACTACTGTTTGCACTTGCAATAGAACCACTAGCAAAATCTGTGAGATTGCATTCTGAAATATGGGTATGAAACTAAAGAAACTGAAAATAAAATTTCTTTATATGCAGATGATGTATTACTTTATATCACGAAACCAGAAATTAGTATCCCTAACTTGTTAGATTTAATAACTCAATTTGGATTGTTTTCAGGATATAGAATTAATTGGAATAAAAGTGAGCTTACGCCAATAATGGGAAATAACTTGCATATATTACAACAATACCCTTTTAAGATTGCAAACGAAAAAATTAAATATCTTGGAATTTATGTAACAAAAAGATATGATTCTTTATTTATATCTAATTTCCCACCCTTAGTGAATAAATTACTTAAGAATATTCAATATTGGAAAACATTACCTATTTCAATGCTAGGTAAGATTAATGCGATAAAAATGATTTTTCTTCCACAATTACTATATTTGTTTCAAATGATCCCGATATATCTTCCTAAAAAATGTTTTAAGAAAGTGGACTCTATGGTTACCAATTTTATTTGGGATTATAAGAACCATGGAATAATGAAATAGCATTTATGTAAATCAAAAATGAATGGAGGTTTTGCATTGCCTAATTTTATGTTTTATTATTGGGCAGTTAATATAAAAAATATGAATTTCTGGTTGGAAGAACTACATAAACAACCAAACTGGTTAAAAATGGAAAAAGAAGACTTTACCTTTTGAAATTAGCTCTATTTTATTTGCTTATACTACAAACATAAGAAAACCTAGAGGAAACCCAATAATAGAAAGTGGAATACGTATTTGGAATCAATTAAAAAAACATTAAAATTACAGAATACACCACTAGCTCTTCCAATTGTAAACAATATTTATTTTAAACCTTCATTGATGGATAAAGGTTTCGTAAAATGGAAGAACTATGGAATAAATAAGATTGATGATCTCTACAGGGAAAGTTTATTTCTTTCATTTCAGGAATTACAACAAAATTATGGATTACATTCCAAAGAATATTTTAGATATCTACAAATTAGAGATGTTAAATCAAATACTAGATTTTAGGAATAGAAAGACAGAAATTTTAGATGAATGTCTAAATAAACATCCAAATACAGAAAAATTAATATCATACATCTATAATATCTTACTGGAAAATGATTTACCAAATACGGATAAATATAGACAAGCATGGGAAAACGAATTAGGTCAAGTAATTAGTAGAGAAGTATGGAATGAAAGTTTACAACATATACACCACTGTTCATTAAATGCCAGACACTCCTTGATACAATTTAAAGTTATACATAGATTACATCTCTCAAAATCCAAATTAAATAGAATTTTCTCAAATGTTTCCGCGATATGTGATAAATGTCAACAATTAGAAGCTAATTTAACGCATTTCACAAAATGTATAAAAATTACTAATTTTTGGATAGAAATTTAAGATAAATTTCAATTGTAGTTAATGCAAATTTAATTCCAGACTCAAAATTAATCATATTGGGAATACTAGAAACGAATCAGATATTAACAATACAACAAATAATTTTTATTGGTTATAATTTAATAATTGGTAAAAAATTAATACTAAGATTTTGGAAAGGTCCCATTTCCCCTACAATTAAAATGTGGATTACAGAAATGTCGGAGACACTTCACCTGGAATGATTAAGACTTGTCCTGATGGACAGGCTGGATCAATTCAGAGGAATATAGTCTCCATTTATTGAATATTTAAAGGGTTAAGATGGTCCGGTTCGAGGCCATGACTGAAGCCTGAATGAATGAATAGATGAAGAATTATATACAATAGATCATGAATATATCTCCAATGAAGAATATCTTGTTTAATACTCCACTCATTTAATTTATCTCTTTTTTAATTTCTTTTTCTCTTTATTACCTATCTCTATTTCCTACTGCGATAAAATTAAAAAAATAAGTATAAATAAGAGTGACTGTAAATTTTAAAAATATTAAGAATGTATGTGACGATAATATATATTTTTTCTTTGATCTTATATTATTTCTTCTTAATATGTAATTACTTCCAATAAAAATATTTTATAAAACAAATCAAAGGGAGGCTACAGATTTTTGGCCGTTGAGTAGAGCAACTACTTGTGGATAAAAACTGTTTTTATGTCTGGCTGTGGCAGCTTTGACAGTCCGGAGTCGGCTTCCAGAGGGAAGTGATTCAAAGAGTTTGTTGCCAGGGTGAGAGGGGTCAGAGATGATCTTGCCTGCTCGCTACCTGGTCCTTGCAGTGTACAGTTCATCAATGGAGGGAAGGTTGCAGCCAATAATCTTCTCTGTTGATCGGACAATTCGCTGCAGTTTCCAGGTGTTGTTCTTGGTGGCTGAGCCAAACCACACCATGGAGAAGGTGAGAGCAGACTACGATGGCTGTGTAGAATTGGACCATCATTGCCTGTGGATAATTTACAGAAGCCAAGTAGCCTACAAATCTGCACGTCTTTGGAACGTAGGAGGAAACTGGAGCACCCAGAGGAAACT